>BMAV01004083.1:0-14434 GCA_019973955.1 Trichonephila inaurata madagascariensis
ATTGTAGAGGTGAATATTCGGATCCAGCAATTCGAAAGGAATTGGTCATTTTCATGTGTTGAAAGATTTAGAATACCCATGTATTCTAGGTATCATTTCATAAGTGCGTCAGAATCGTATTAGATTTTTGATCAAAATCGTTAAAATTCCAGATTCTCAAATAAATAAGGTGGTTGAACCAATTAAAAGAGGAAAAAGTTGAGATAGATTTATCTAAAACAAAATTGGGGGAAGTAGAAAAACAAAAACTACAAAATTTGTTTAGTAGTTTTAAAGGGTTATTTTCAGAGAAACCAGGTCTTACTCATGTTTTATACCATGAAATTGACACGGGAGATAACCCACCAGTAGCTTCAAGGCCTTATAGGTATGATCGCGCACTAAGCAAGCAATAATAGATTTTCACATACAAAAATGTTACAAGAGGAAACGATTGTTCAAATTCAGTCCCCCATACACGCGTCACCTGTTTGTATTATGCAAAAAAGAAAAATAATGGAGTTTACCACCGGATAATCCGGAAGCATATAGATTTGCAGTAGACTATAGAAATTAAAATTCGATCACAAAGTATCCATTACCCTTTACCGTTAATAGATGATTTATTAACGAACGCCTGCATATACAACAATATGTCATCTCTTGATCTAAAATTGGGTACTTTCAAGTGGCAGTAAACCCCAGTGATATAGTTAAGACCGCATTTGTAGTAAAGGGAGTATGGCACTTACGCTTTCAAGCGGATGCCATTCGATTTTATCAGGAGCAGCTCCCAATTTTCAAAAAGCAATTGACATAATCTAAAACCGGTGATAGGGGGTATTGAGTGTTTACATGGATGACGTGATAATCTCGTCTCCATCATTCACTCACCATGTTAGACTTTGTTAAAGGGAAGTTTTTCGTTGTTAGGGGATGCAGGATTGACATTAAATAAAGAAAATGTAAATTTGGGTACGATGAATTGAAATATTTAGGATTAATTATTAGTAAAGAGAAGGAATTAAAACGGATGAGACAAAGGTTAGAGCTATACAGAGATAGAAACCGCCCGTAACTCAAAGAGGTGTATTTTAGGTATGTCCCAGTGGTACGCTAAATTTATTAAGAATTATGCGGATATTTGTGAACCACTTTATAATCTTAAACGAAATTTAAAAATTTGTCTGGTCAATGAAGCACAAAAGGCATTCGAAGAGGTCAAGGGAGGCTAACAAAGCGCCAGTTTTAAAATTACCAAACTTTCAGGAGCCATTCAGGTTATTTACAGATGCCAGTTCGATTGGTTTAGGAGCAGTACTTAACCAATAAAACAGACCAGAGTGGTATTTGCGTCACGTACACTTGAACAACGCAGAGGAGTTACATTAACCGAAAGAGAATGTCTAACAGTAGTATGGGCGTTGAACAAATTTAGAACATATTTAGGAATATTACCAATTAAAGGTAACAGATCACGCCGCATTAACACGCCTAACACATGGCAAAAAATTTGTCGAGTAGGATGATTAGATGGGCACTAAAGGTTAGCAGAATTCAATATAGAATGGGAACATAGACCAAGACTCAAAAAATGCAGTGGCTGACATTGCTTTCCAAGGAATCAATTAAAAGTATAATTGGTGATAAAATTGGTATTGCCATAATCAAAAGGAGGATTTGGTACTTACTTCGCGAACAATTAATAAATATGAACAGAAAAATGACCCAGAATTAGGTCATATATATAGATATTTAGAAACCGGAGAATGCTCGGTTAATGCAACGATATGTGAGAATTGGTCCCACGATTTCCGTTTAATTGAAGGATTATTATTTTATGCCCGAAACACGCACCGAAATCATTAGGTGAAATGCGTGTATACATTTAAAATCTTTAAGGAATGAAATGTAAAGAGAATTTCATGACAAATAATCGCTGAACACTTAGGCAGATTTAAAACGTATCATAAAATTCAGGACGTTTGTTATTTCACGTACATGAAAGGAATTTATTGATCAATATGTCTCTACATGCCATATGTGCAAGTTAATAACTATAAGAAAACGCGTTACCAACTGGTCAGTTAAATCAATTATATCAAATTATCAGATGAGATAGTGACGTTAGATTTATTAGGTACGTATCCTATATCGAGAATAAGACGTAACCGCTTTATATTTTAGTAATAACCGATCATTTCAGCAAACGGGCTTGAAATTATACCTCTTAAAGGCCTCATCTCGTATTATAATAGCGGATATTTTTTTGATAACTTTATATCGCGTTATGGAGCTCCAATAAAATTAATAGTGATAATGGTCCCAATTTATATCCGAGATTTTTGAGCATACTTAGAGTGAAAAGATTAGGCATAAGGCGTGGCGAAGACTGTTGCATATCGACCACAAGCAAATCGGACTGAAAGAGTTAATCGAGATATGGTAAAATGATTGCAAATTATGTTAATGATCAACACGATACTTGGGATCAATTCTTACGTGAGTTTTGCTTACGCTATTCGTACGGCAGTAAATGAAACAACAGGAAAAACACCGGCTGAATTATTTTTGAGTCGAAATTGATTTACCATTTCAAAAACTGGTTATGATATCGGAAAGTTCAAAATTCAAAATCAAAATATAGAGAGAGTTATTCAGAGAGCTAAGACTAAGTACGAAAATTAAACAGGAAAGGTGGGAAAAATATTATAATAGACGTAGAAAAGACATAAAAATAAAAGGTAAATGATTGGGTCTTATTGGAAACACACCATGTAAGTTCAGCAGCTAACAAAGAGTATGTGCTAAATTTAAGCTAAAAATTTGAGGGACCTTATAGAGTCCTTAGAAGTTTAAGGAATAATAATAATATTGTAATATGGAAATCAGGAAAAAGATTAACAGTTAACGTAAGATCAAATAAGAATATATCGTCATAGGAAATGTGACGAGGTGAAGATTAGAACAGGTATCACAAATAGTATAAGATCAAGTCAGGAAACTCGTACTTCGGAAAGAAGTACATCAAGGAATTAAATGAGTCACAATATGGGAAGAAAAAATCTGCGGTGAAACGTAGGTTAGAGGCAAAAGGTTGGTAACCAATCAAATCAATATAAAAATACAGAGGACCCATAAAACAAATCACTGGTCAGATCACTACCTAGTTCATTAGGGAATGAAAATAAAACAAAAGGTTTAGATATAATAATAAGAGGTATTAAAAGATCAGGTGTGTCAGGGGGCAAAATTGGACCACAAAGAAGAAAGTAGCAAAGAAAGGGGAGCAACAATAATAATAAAGACAAATGCCATCAGTACTATTTCAAAAGCAGGAAAAGAACAGAAGAGAATGCACAGAAGTTCCAAATGAAGTAAGATACAGCTTAAGACCACGACGAGAACAGAAGAACCCCCGACCAGCCAAGGAAACAATTGGGAAGACAAGGAAAGGACGACAAGGAAGTTACAAGCCTTACAACAAAAATTCCAGTACAATAGGGAAAGAAAGGTAGAGTGACACTCATACGTTGGTGTAGAATGTGGGAGAAAACATATAAAAAATCAGGTTGTATTGTTTCATTTTTTTATGATCTTCCAACAAGTGGTCGGAAGAGGTATTGCAAAGGAAGTCTCGGGCGATGCTTAAAGTTATAAGCCGAGTAAACACTACAATGAGTGTTTATTTAATTTTGGAACTTTTGACTTGTTAAAAATTTTTTTCTGAAGAAAACATTTGTAATCACATTTTGTTTGCTTCGATGTATGACTTCGTGAGATGCAGAAAATTCCTTTGGTTATTTGTTATAATAGTTTATTGAAAATGTAATTGTATAATATGTATATATATATATGTTTGTTGTATTGTTATGTATCACAGGCATCTGGTTCAGGAAACGCAGCGTAGTGGGGCACTAACAATATGTAACGGCGCTGCACTTGGCACCTCATTTTAAGGGATTTTTTTGTTGAAACCAGATGTGGGGATGGGAGAATGAAAATTTATTGTGATATATAAATAATATATAATAATTGTAAAATTGATTAATATTATGGAAATAGAGACTCAAACAGTTTTTCATTTCAGGAGACCCCCGACCTGAAAATCTTGAAAAGTATACGATTTATAAGCTTCAACAAGAAAGGGGCAGGAAATTACCAGCTCATATGAAGTGGTAGAGTCAAGGTGGGTCTGCGCACCCAGAATATTTGTTTTTAAATTTAGAATGTATAAATATTTTAAGAAATTGCATGTTAAAAGTGAGAGTGGGCATAAATTAAACAGTAATTATTAATGTTGGCCTAGTTATTGGGTAAAATTTATTGTCACGAGAGTTTAAATTTAAAATTGTGAATATTAAAATTTAAGATTCAAAATTGCAATGAAAATTAAAGTCAAGATAAATATTGGAAATCATAAAAGTTAAAATGAGGATTTAAGATTAAAATTTAAATAAAACTCAGAAAGCGAAGAAATTTAGAAATAGAGATTTAGACACGTAATTTATTAAGGGCATTGAGAACCCTTAAGTAAATCACGTTTTTTTTCTTCTTGGAGGGTTGTGACGTCTATCGCGTCTTTTCTGCTAACATAACTCCTATATGTTCTTTGACGGCCACGATTAATGGCAAAACTTTTTCCAACCCAATACCAAGAAGAATAAGCAAAAGATATTATGCAAATAGAGATATACTATAAAGGATAGAAGCTTTGATGATAAGATATAGCGCGGCAAGCTTAGAGATAGTAGTGTGGAGTTATTCTGATCGATAGCGTGACAAAAGCTTGAAGTAAGCTGGTATCACCACAACAGATCAAGTTAGCAGTCCTATAGTTTTGGAAAAGAATAGTAGCCTAAGATAAAAGTTGGAATCATCGTTTTATAAAGTTTATAGATACCATTCTCTAGGTAAAGGAAAGGAGAACTGAAAAGGTAATATTAGATATAAGTAATTAGATGCATGGATTAGTAATGATAATTGAGATAAAGGATCTAGTTGCGTGATCTGACTTGAATACGTACGTTTAATTTGGGCGTTGACTCTCACTTTAGTGAAATTGTCAAATTAAATTTGGTAATAAGTTATTCTTAATAAAAGTTGTATTAAAATTATTATGTCTCATCATTTTGATAATCCCACACCTCTAACTTACCGGAACCGGCACGACATGGTCATCACAGGATGGCTTCTATGTGTCGCAGTTGAACAAACCAAACAACTGTAATACGGATATGTGACCGTTGGATGCAGGAGGGTACGACGGACCGACGTGGTCGATCGCATCCACCTCAGTGCACCACTTCACGTGAGGACAGGCAAATTGTGTGCTCATAGCGGTAGCCGGATCGCTCAGTCACATCCCGAACCATAGCACAGCACGTGAGTTTGTAACACTCATTCAGTGTCTGCGCGTACCCATTCACGACGCCGTTTACAGCAGAATTATGGTCTGTCACAAGACGTCCATTGCTTGGTCTACCCTTGACGTAGAACCACAGACGTCTCTGCCGCCAATGGTGTGATGAAAGAAGATATGTGGGTGTAGAATGGAATGAAGTTGTCTTTACTGACGAGTCACGCATCTGTCTGCAGCACCGATGGTCAGATTCGAGTCACAGAAGACACCGTAGAGAGAGGATGCACAACAGCTGCGTTATTCACCGCCACACACTGGTCCTGCCGGGTATTATGGTACGGGGTGGTGTTAGATATCCTCGCGCGCACTCCTCTAGTACGCATTGCCGGTACTTTAAACAGTCAGCGCTACATCTCCGAAGGTGTTGGAGCCAGTTGTCCTTCCCTTACCTTCAAGAGGGCTTGGTCACAGCCATATTTCAACGGGGATGTCATGTGACTACACGTGGCATGCATGGTCAAAAGTTCTTCATCAATCGCCAGATTGAATTGCTTCCTAGCCACGGCTCGCTCTCCGGGTCTTTCATGGAAATAGAAAGTATGTGATCCCTGGTTGCACAACGATTGACCCAGATTACACCCCAGCGGCCACACCAGATCCAACTTTAGCAACGTGTGGAAGCTGCTTGGTCTGCTATTACCCCAGAACATTCAAAGTCTTTTGAATCAATACCGAGGCGATAATGGCAGCGGTGGCCTCCCAACAATAGCTTCTACTCCTGGCTACTGATTCTGGCAGGAACCACACTTCACAGAAGTCTATAAATTTAATCATTTGATACTTGGAGTCAAAACCTGTTACATACCGAAAATAAATTTTGTTGTACTATCTCTTGTCTTTCTTGGTGTGTGCATTTGGTGGCCAGCAGTGTATTTATTTAAATTTCCATAAAAATAAAATTGGATATAAAAATTTTTTTTTTGTTTTATATTAAACCTTGCATGAACCCCGACATTGTTCAGAGACCCCCAAATCAACTTTAATTTTCCACGAACCCCTGGAATAATATCAGGGGACCCTGAAGTTCATAGGGACCACTGGTCTAAATGAATGCCCAAATAAACGGTGTCAACAAATGTTCAAGATGAACTTATCGTCATGAAGTTGGATGTCATGGTTGTGTAGTACTGAGAAAACAATTGAACAAGTGGTCATCAGTATTAACACGTTTGCTGCCACTGACGCGTCAGCATGGCTAGTTCGTTTGCCGGTGGGTACCGCTCTGGGACGACCATCGACTATGATAGGATTATATGCTTTATTTTTTAGTGCGGCTTTGGAGGTTTTGAGGCATATTAGTGAAGTATTATTTTTCTATTTTTATGTGCTTGGTTTTAAATTTTTGATTTTAAATATTTTATATCCGTTTTTAAAATGATGGATATTACAAGTATTGCAGGGCCTACATTGCCTAAGAAAAGTAAAATAAATAAAAATTGACCGAGAGAAGCCAAAATATTAGTTACTAGAAAAGAGGTGAAACATGAAAATAAAAAGGTTTTCCCGTTTTATTACTAAAATATAAGGAATGTTTTTAATCATTAAAACACTATTTTGTAATTCGGTTTCTGAGAATGGATACATCAATTTCACTGGCAGCAGTGTGTTAAGTACATATTGTTCTCGTAAGACCAAACGTAAAGAACATGTAAATCACTGCAAACACACCCTCCAAGCCAGAAATGTCAGATCCTGTAGCACTCATATCATGTCATCAGCAAGCAATAAAATATTTATACCTGGGACAAGATTTAGGAATAAAGATCTATCAAATCATTAATCATTAGATTAAAAACAAATTAAGCTCGAAGTACACTGCTCCTTGAGGGGCAAACCCTGTCTGGTTTGCCTAGAGTCAGGCTGAAAGTATGGCCATACCTAACACTAATAAATCTTTGGTCAAGAAAACTTGTGACGTCTCTCGCGTCCTTCTTCTAACTTATAACTCCTAAGTTCTTTGGCAGCCACGATTAATGGCAAAAACTTTTTCCAACCCAATACCAAGAGAAACGGATCGAATATGCAAATGAGATATACTTTAAAAGGATAGAAGCTTTGATGAGATATAGAGCGGCAAGCCTAGAGATAACTTAGTGTGGAATTGTTTTGGAATAAAGGTTAAGATCCTGCAACTGGAAGAAGGATACGCTCATTGCCTCAAAATATATAATAGGATTAAAGAAGCCTGAGTCTTCTCTCATCTAAAATTACGTAATAGGTATTTCTTCAACCTAGGAAGTAGTGGCTTTATAAAAGGCGTATTTTGTATAGGAAGTTAGATTGAACAGTTAAATTATTATAATTAAGATAAGTGATCTAGTTGCGCGATCTGACTTGGAAATAAGGTTTAATTGTTGGCTTATTTTCACTTTAAGAAAGTTGTTATTTAGAATTAAAGTAATTTAAGTTATTCTTAATAAAAGTTGTGTTAAGAATCAAAATGTCTCATCATTTAGATAATCCTTCACCTCTGGCTTACGCGAATCACCCCAGACATAAGTGTGTCACAGGATGGCTATGTCACCAAACTGTAATCCATTTATATAAGTTGCAAAATGCCACAGGAAGTAGCATCTTAAGAAATCAGCTCTCCCCAAATGCATTCTTAAGTCCACAAACACAAAAAGGGTACTTTGCATTTTCTGAAAGCCATCCTTTGAGATAAGCAGACAATTTACATTTGAAAACACCTATGTCTCTGAGAATCAGCTTTTGCCTTTTTAGAAGTATTCCAATTTTGTCTAGCACATACAGTAATCTGTTGGCAATCATTCCTTCCAGTTAACTTCCACGTTATATTTGTAAGAGATTAGATGGTAGCTGTCCATATTTTCTGCCGGGTTTGTTAGTTTTGAGAATTGGAACGCTCCTCGCCACCAAGCCATTTTCCCACGTGTGGTTAATAAATGCTCACATTTTAGAACTTCAAGATATATACAGACTTGAAATTGGATCCTTTCAGAGATCGCTAATGGTTTCTTCGAAAGCGAAAGACCCTAAGGGGTTTTGCGAGGGTTAAGGGGCGTTATAAATAGTTATTCCCGTTTCGAACTATTAGACATACAGACTAGAAATTGGCAAGCCTATCCCTTCCAGAATCCGCTAAAACGGTTTCTGCGAAAAGCTAAACTGGTTTGCGAGGGTTAAGGGCGTTATAAACAGTTATTCCCGTTTTCGAACTATTAGACATACAGACGAAATTGGCAAACCTATCCCTTTCAGAGATCCGCTAAAAAACGGTTTCTGTGAAAAGCAGACACTAAGGGTTTGTGAGGGGTTATAAATAGTTATTCCCGTTTTTCGAACTATTAGACATACAGACTAGAAATCAGCAAGCCTATATATATATCCCTTTCAGAGATGTCTGCTAAGAACGGGTTGCGAAAAGCCTAAGAAGCTAAGAAGGCGTTATAGATAAATATATTCCACGTTTTTGAACTATTAGACCTACCAGACTTAAATTTGGCACAGTTCTTTTCATGAAGTATAGATCCACTAAAAATGGGTTTTGCGCAAATCTATTTTGAATTGAGTTAGGAGAGCTTAAAAGATATGAATTCTACTTCAAATTTAGAAATTATTATTTAGAAGTTCTTTTTTTTTTTTTTAAATCAAGGAAGCTAGAATCACACATACGAATGTTTTCAATACAATCAATTTCTTAATGCTAGGACTTACGTCAATAATTTTAGACATTTAAATGGAATTTATATATTGAACTATGCATTTATTAAATGCCGAGCAAATTTATACAACAATAGACATTGAAACACAGATTTATATATATATATATACAATGTTCCTATTCAAAGAAAAGATACGAGATGAAATTTTGTACATATTATTCAAAAAATTTTAAAATATGTGCTTTTTGTATTTGTGTGTTTACCTGAAATATTTTTGTAAATTCCGAAGAATGTTTTAAGCAACTTAAGGCAGTGCTTCTCAAACTTTCAATACTGGCGCCCCCCTTTTCAATCACAATTTTTATCGCGCCTCCCTTATACATTAATAAATTACTGAATGCAATAATAATGCACTTTGACGCTAAAGCTACAATACACGATCTTAATTATAAACCGTACAAATTGTATATGTATTAAATTTTGTATATGTTACTTTTAAGCAAAAATTAAATGGCAAAAAGTAGGATAATTATTATATTTATTTTTTCCTTTGTCTATATATATAATTTTTAAATTGGAACAGATTGCAAAATGTGGTGGCTGCTTAGAAGACAAAATATAGATATCAGCTAAATATAAAAAAAAGAACTCAGAGGGTCAATTTCTAAAAAACTTTGAAAAACTGCTCTGCAAGAATAAGATAAGTATTAAATTTTTTATATGTAATATATATTTTAAGTAAATTACTTTTTTAAGTAATAGGTTAAGTATGTTATTTTTCTTTCTCTAATTTTTAAATTGAAACAGATTGAGAAATAATATTTAAAGATTTATTTCCTTCAAGATCCATTTCTACAAAAATACAAATGTCAATAAAAATAGCCTAATCTATGTGTGTTGCTCTTTATCTATCCATTACATCTGGCATTCTCGCGAACGTTCATGTGAGTCTAACGCATCATTCAGTGTCTGCGCGTACCATTCGACGCCGTTTACAGCAGAGTGGTCTGTCCGCAAGACGTCCATTGCTTGGTCTACCCTTGACGTAGAACCACAGACGTCTCTGCCGCCAATGGTGTGATGAAAGAAGTATGTGGGTGGCAGAATGGAATGAAGTTGTCTTTACTGACGAGTCACGCATCTGTCTGCAACACCACGATGGTCAGATTCGAGTCTGAAGACACCGTAGAGAGAGGATGCACAACAGCTGCGTTATTCACCGCCACACTGGTCCTGCACCGGGTATTATGGTACGGGGTGGTGTTAGATATCACTCTCGCACTCCTCTAGTACGCATTGCCGGTACTTTAAACAGTCAGCGCTACATCTCCGAGGTGTTGGAGCCAGTTGTCCTTCCTTACCTTCAAGGCTTGGTCACAGCCATATTTCAACAGGATAATGTGTGACTACACGTGGCATGCATGGTCCAAAAGTTCTTCATCAATCGCCAGATTGAATTGCTTCCCTGGCCGGCTCGCTCTCCGGGTCTTTCGCCGATAGAAAACATGTGATCCCTGGTTGCACAACGATTGACCCAGATTACACCCCCAGCGGCCACACCAGATCAACTTTGGCAACGTGTGGAAGCTGCTTGGTCTGCTGTACCCCAAGAACACATTCAAAGTCTTTTTGAATCAATACCGAGGCGTGTGGCAGCGGTGACCTCCAACAATGGCTTCTACTCTGGCTACTGATTCTGGCAGGAACCACACTTCACAGAAGTCTATAAATTTAATCATTTGATACTTGGTCAAAACCTGTTATCTACAAAATAAATTTTGTTGTACTATCTCTTGTCTTTCTTGGTGTTGCATTTACAGTGGCCAGCAGTGTATTTATTTAAATTTCCATAAAAATAAAATTGGATAAAAATTTTTTATTTTATATTAAACCTTGCATGAACCCCCGACATTGTTCAGAGACCCCCAAATCAACTTTAATTTTCCACGAACCCCCTGAATAATATCGGGGACCCCTGGGGGTTCATAGGGACCACTGGTCTAAATGAATGCCCAAATAAACAGTGTCAAATGTTCAAGATAGAACTTATCGTCATGAAGTTGGATGTCATGGTGTGTAGTACTGAGAGAAAACAATTGAACAGTGGTCTTATCAGTATTAACACGTTTGCTGCCACTGACGCGTCAGCATGGCGCTAGTTCGTTTGCCGGTGGGTACCGCTCTGGGACGACTATCGACTATGATAAGTTATATGCTTTATTTTTAGTGCGGCTTTGGAGGTTTTTGAGGCATATTAGTGAAGTATTATTTTTATATTTTATGTGCTTGGTTTTTTTAAATTTTGATTTTAAATATTTTATATCCGTTTTTAAAAATGATGGATATTACAAGTATTGCAGGGCCTACATTGCCTAAGAAAAGTAAAATAAATAAAAATTGACCGAGAGAGAGAGAAGCCAAAATATTAGTTACTAGAAAAGAGTGAAACATGAAAATAAAAGGTTTTCCCGTTTTTATTACTAAAATATAAGGAATGTTTTTAATCATTAAAACACTATTTTGTAATTCGGTTTCTGAGAATGGATACATCAATTTCACTGGCAGCGAATGTGTTAACGTACATATTGTTCTCGTAAGACCAAACGTAAAGAACATGTAAATCACGCAAACACCCCCTCCGCCAGAAAGTCGATCCTGAGCACTATATCATGTCATCAGCAAGCAATAAAATATTTATACCTGAAACAGATTTGGGAATAAGATCTATCAAATCATTAATCATTAGTTTAAAAAACAATTGCCCCAGTATGCCCTTGAGGCAAACCCGTCTGGTTTGTAGAGTCAGCAAATAGGGCCCAAACCAACACTAATAAATCTTTGGTCAAGAAAATTTTGGACGTCCCCGCGTCCTTCTTCTAACATAACTCCAAGTTCTTTGCGGCCACGAAAGGAAAAAATTTTTTCCAACCCAATACCAAAAAGAAAAAGGGATCGAATATGCAAATGAGATATATTTTTAAAAAGGATAGAAGCTTTGAGAGATATAGAGCGGCAAGCCTAGAGATAACTTAGTGTGGAATTGTTTGGAATAAAGGTTAAGTCCTCATTTTGGAAGAAGGATACCCCTTATTGCCTCAAAATAAAATAAGGATTAAAAAGCCTGAGTCTTCTCCTTAAAATTACAATAGGTATTTCTTCAACCTAGGAAGAAGGTGCTTTATAAAAGGGTATTTTGTATGGGAAGTTAGATTGACAGTTAAATTATTATAAAAGATAAGTGATCTAGTTGGGATCTGATTTGGGAAATAAGGTTTAATTGTTGGTTATTTTCACTTTAAAAAAAGTTGTTATTTAGAATTAAGTAATTTAAGTTATTCTTAATAAAAGTTGTGTTAAGAACCCAAAATGTCCATCATTTAGATAATTTTTCACCTCTGCTTACGCAAACCCCCCCCCAGACATAGTTCACAGGATGGTATGTCCAAACTTTAATCCATTTATATGTTCCCAAAATGCCACAGGAAGAAAGCATTTTAAGAAACCCAGCCCCCCCAAATGCATTTTTAAAAGTCCACAAACACAAAAGGGTACTTTGCATTTCTGAAAGCCACCCTTTTGAGATAAGCAGAAAATTTCAGAAACACCTATGTCTCTGAGAATCAGCTTCCCTTTTTTAAATTATTCCTTTTTGTCTAGCACATACAGTAATCTGTTGGCAATCATTCCCAGTTAACTTCCCCGTTTTTTTGTAAGAGAAATGGGGCGTCCAATTTTTTTGCGGGTTTGTTAGTTTTGAGAATTGGAACGCTTTTCCCCCCAAAGCCATTTTTCCACGTGTGGTTAATAAATGCTCACATTTTAAAAAACCAAGATATACAGACTTTAAATTGGATCCCTTTTAGAGATCCGCTAATGGTTTCTTCGAAAGCGAACCCCCAAAGGGGTTTTCGAGGGGGTTGGGGGGGTTATAAATAGTTATTCCCGTTTAACATTTGACATACAGACTAGAAATTGGCAAGCCTATCCCTTCCAGAATCCAAAACGGTTTCTGCGAAAAGCAACCCGGGGGTTTTCGAGGGGGTTTAAGGGGGTTATAAACAGTTTTCCCGTTTTTGAACTATTAGACATACAGACGAAAAATTTGGGAAACCTATCCCCTTTTAGAGATCCGCTAAAAACGGTTTCTGTGAAAAGCGAAAACTAAGGTTTGTGAGGGGTTTAAAATTTTTCCCTTTTGAACATTAGACATACAGAAGAAATCAGCAAGCCTATATATATATCCCTTTCAGAGATTTTGCTAAGAACGGGTTTTGCGAAAAAAAAACCCCAAGAGGGGGAAGAGGCGTTATAGATAAATATTCAGTTTTGAACTATTAGACCTACAGACTTAAATTTAAAATTCTTTTCATGAAGTATAGATCCCCAAAAATGGGGTTTTGGCAAATCTATTTTGAATTGAGTTAGGGGAGCTTTAAAAAATATAATTCTACTCAAATTTTTGAAATTATTATTTAGAAGTTCTTTTTAAATCAAAATAGAATCACACATACGAATGTTTTTTAATCAACAATTTTTTAAAGCTAGGGCTTACGTCAATAATTTTTGACATTGATTTATATATTGAACTATGCATTATTAAATGCCGAGAATTATACAACAATAGACATTGAAACACAGATTTATATATATATATACAATGTTCCTATTCAAGAAAAAAATACGAGATGAAATTTTGTAATATTATTCAAAAAAAAATTTTTAAAAAAATTTGTTTTTTTATTTTTTTTTTACCTGAAATATTTTTGTAAATTCCGAAGAATGTTTTAAGCAACTTAAGGCAGTGCTTTCAAACTTTCAATACTGGGGCCCCCCTTTTAATCACAATTTTATCGCGCCCCCCTTTTAACATTAATAAATTTATGAATGCAAATGCACTTTTACGCTAAAGCTACAATAAAACGATCTTAATTATAAACCGTACAAATTTAAAAATGTATTAAATTTTATATGTTTCTTTTAAGAAAAAAAAAATTAAAAAAGGATAATTATTATTTTTTTTTTTCCTTTGTCTATATATATAATTTTTAAATTTGGGAAAAGATTGCAAAATTTGGGGGCTGCTTAGAAGACAAAATATAGATATCATAAATATAAAAAAAAAAACTCAGAGGGTCAATTTCTAAAAACTTTTAAAACTGCTCTTTCAAGAAAAAGATAAGTATTAAATTTTTATATGTAATATATATTTTGAAATTCTTTTTTAAATAATAGGTTAATTTTGTTATTTTTCTTTTTCTAATTTTAAATTGAAACAGATTGAGAAATAATATTTAAAGATTTATTTTTCAAGATCCATTTCTAAAAATACAAATGTCAATAAAAATAGCCTAATCTATGTGTGTTGCTCTTTACTATCCATTACATCTGGCATTCTCGCGAACGTTCA
>BMAV01004084.1:27192-66057 GCA_019973955.1 Trichonephila inaurata madagascariensis
CTTGTTCGTTTATCATTCCTAGGACATTTACTTAAAAGTTAAACTGTTGTCGATTAGTGTGCTTGAGTAAAATAAATAATTGTTATAATTGATGTTTGTGTATCTGGTTCTGCTTTTACTTCTCCCACACTCTGAGGTAAGCAAGACGGTGAGGGAGCAACTTCAAGAGCAAATCGCTTTCAAATCTACCTAGTACATCACCAAAAACAGGTATCTCTTTTTTAGTGCGGTGCCATATCGGTGGATACCAATCGCCGCTGGTAATTTTGACGCCCAGTTTCCTCCCTAGAGGGAGGCACCTGAGCTCTGACGGTGCGAACCTGTACTAGGATTAAATTTTGCCTAGAGTATTTCCCTAAAGATCTTTTACATGCCGTATAATCACACAACAGGGCCGCTGTCGATATCCATAGATCATTATATTTGATATTTTGGAGAACAACATTTTTGGATTGCCATGCATATGGTTTTAAATAATGTTTAAAAATTTAAAAATATACTATTAACTGCCCAAAAATTTTGCTTATTGTTTGCTTAGTTTAAATAAACGTCTAACTTAAGCTACTTAATAATCTACAACAGCAATGGAAATTTTAGATATAGAATTCCTAAGATGCAATTCACGTCTATTTATCAGAATTTTAAACATTTTAAATTTTAACCTCGGCTGTATTTTTTCCTTTATTAAAATTTAGCATTGGAGGTAAATAGCTAAAAGATATCGGAACATTTTATCTGGGATAAAACAGGCAAAGGAATGTAAGGGAAGCAGTTTTAAAAGAAGTCAAGCTGATCGAAGAATGAATAATGTATTAGCAAATGATTTTGTCAATCACACTTTTATCAGAGAATGAAGAAGACCCAAGCCAATACTTAACTTCAATTATTTCTGAGCTATGATATTAAATTACTTTGAATGTGCAAAAGTGTCTAAATTTTTACATTACCATATTCATTGGGATTGTGTTTGAAACCTATTCGCGCCATTATCTTGATTTCAAATAACGAATGAGAAGAAATTCGAAATATAGAACATTAGAGTTAATGTCCTAAGAAATTGAGGACAGACGTGCGCTCCAGCAACATAGTTCTTTTCAACAGGCTAACAACTGTGTAGCCTACTTTTCTCGAACTTTTTGTTAGTAAAAAACTTCCATGAATCGATAGAGGTTGATAAAGCTGCAGCTTTAAAAAAATATCGAAAACATCAGCGGTCTTAAAGGCACTGCATAGTTTGACTAACTCCATCAAAAAAGTATTCTTACACACACAGACTGGCTTATATATATATATATATATATATATATATATATATATATATATAGTAATGGGTTTTCCCATAGTCCTATGACCTTGATTTCCCGTGGGAAAAATGCAAGTTGCGTAAGGGATTTTTCCTAGTTAAGATCAAAAGAAGGATTCTTAGTTAGTTTAATTGATTAACGCTTAACGAGGGATGATCAGAAAAAAACGTTACAAGCCTCAGCATTTGAAAACTACATATTATGGATAAATTTTGTTTTCCCAGATTGGAGATAGATGGAGCTACTTGTCATACAGCTGGTTTGCAAAATTTCTCAAATGATTCAGGACGACTGAAATGGCAAGATTCTTAGGGAATTGTTTGGAAGGGCGAGCCGTGATTCGATTTTTATGGGCAAAGAATGTGTCCACATCTTCAATGAGCAGATAACATGTAGCGAAATTGTATCACTTTTTTCAATCGCTTTTTTTCAATACGGGATGTCGAAAGCCGCAATATGACAGAGAGCGGCCGGCCAAGTTCTTCAGCAACAGAAATCACCACGGCACGAATCGGAGAAATGATTCAAAATGATCAACGGGTAACTCTGCATGAAATCTCGTCAGAGATGGGACTGAGCTATGGTAACATGCAGCGTATCGTTTCTGATGTGATGGGATATTCCAAGACAGTGCTGTAAAATCATCTGCCGAGACCTGGCTCAATAGACAGGGACCTAAGGCGGGTTAAGAGCTCACAGCACTCTTAAATTTCAAATTTTTCAATTTTTTGAAAAAAGTATATGTTACAGCCTTAATATTTATCAGCATTTTGGTAACAAAATTGTGTTGATACTGTGAAAACTTCCGAAGTTATTGAGAAATAAGTATAGTGAAACTTAAACACGAAAACCCCAATCTCTTTCTTATCTTTAACTTAATTTTTCGCAAAACAAAACATTTTAGCCTCCGCGCACGATTTCTCAGAAACTATTTATGGTATCAATTTGAAATTTTATACTCGTGTTCAAAATAAGACTCTTCATAACTTATACATAAATTTTTTAAAAAAATTTAATAGAATTTTTTTTATTTGACTTAGATTTAATTTTTTTCTTAAAATTTTTTCGTTATATTTGTATTTTAAAAAAATTTTTTTTCTCTAAATTTCTTAAAAGTTAGTATAACTTCAAAAATGAACATTTTTATACTAAGTAAAATTAATTTTGTAAATTTTGATCAATTTTGTATTTCAGAATCCTGCGCGGTGTAAAATAGTGATTTTCATATTTTTGAAAAATTGTCTAATTTTTATTTCTTTATAACTTTTTAAATTTCTTCTCAAATTCTCTGAAATTTTGAGAAATAATACATCTCTCTCTCTCTCTCTCTCTCTCTCTCTCTCTCTCTCTCTATATATATATATATATATATATATGATTATCAGGTGGTAAAAATTTCAAATTATTGTTTCGTTTTATTGCTAAGTTACATTGGTTTGAAGAAGGATGTAAGGATGTTTTTTTCGAGTGCACGGATATCTGTTAAGGGTCCTGTGAGCCCTTAAACAAGTTAGTTCTGCGTTCTGATAAATGTCTGAACAGACATAGTGATTATGTCGAAATGTGATAGGCACGTCTGACTTTCACTTTCTGTTGTATTTTCTGTCTGATGTTAATAAATATTTCTTTATTCGACTTGTAACATTTTTTTCTGATCAACCCGCGTATATGAACTAATAGCAGTAAGCAGGTGGGATATCGTGTAATGTCAATCTAACCATGATAAAATTGATTAACTGTATCCAAACATTAGATAGCAGCATGTCAGTATTAAAAGATATTTTTTGTATCACACATTCAAATTATCAAGAGGATCTAACTTAAATACCCTTTTCAAAAAGTCTGTGTTTTGATCTATGTATGGTTAGGGCACAATTTCCTATTATTTCTTTCAATTATCATTATTATTTTTATTTGTTTATTCTTATTACAAATGTTGCACTAGAGATCTAATTTAACCTTTAATCACATGCATCTTGTAATTTAAACTTAAAACTCAGTGGTACTTATATTGCACCCTTACTTCTTCTCTCCTTTCCTTTGCCTGTGGTACAATTGCAACAGTTCTTCACAGTAAAAAAAAGTGTAATTGACAAACTGTTTGAGAATCGCCGAAGCAGTTTTTCAGTTCAAGAAAATTAGGAAAAAAAAATAGCGGCACAGCATATGCAGTATGGAGTTTATAGGTTAAGTGATGGTCAGATGTGATGCGGGTGATATCTCTGATGTAGCACTTGCCTAAACTCTAAATCCTACCCTTTGAAGACTTTAAGGCCGAATTGTATTTAATGAGCAAAATCTCTTCTTGTTCCACGCGACATATTTAAAAGAATCAGGACTCAAAATCGCATCTCAGCTTGTGCATCGCAAGTCATGACATATGCATTCCTTGAGCGGCACTTCTATATAAAAATATCATCACACAGTGACTGCTATCGACTAGAGGACATACGGTCATGATCTCAGAAACAACGTTCTATTTTATTCGATTGAAATTAACTTAACCATAGGACTTTTCTGTCTAGAACTCGCACTTGTTATTAAACAATGCAATACTAAGATAAAGAACGATGACGCGAAACCTACAGGCAACGAGGTTTTTTGGTTCGCTCGAACGTTTACGATGGCTGACACACAGCACAAGTTTTTATCAAAGTAACAAACCATTCGCAATTTCTATCAAAACACCTTAAATGATACCAGAAAAAGCAATATAAATCATATTTTGAATGTAAAAATTGGTTATACTGCTAAATACTGTATGAAATACATTAATTCGGAGATCCATGAAATAGCAAAGCAATATAATTTTTTTTTTCCTTTCTATAAGAATTTTTTTCCTAAAAAGTTTATTCGAATTTCTGTTTGTCATAGTCCTGTTATAGTTAAATCCCGAACCTAGTGATTTAACAAGATAGAACTGTTAATTTATCAACTTTACGTAAATCATAATTGTTACAGAATAGGTATTGTGACGTCTTCGATTGGGGTGAACCCCACCCTATCAATTCATCTGAAGTCACCCTATCTATTCATCCCCAAACAGCTGTTGGGTGACAAGTGCAGGTGGCCATGGGGTCATTGTTTGTTGTCTGGCCTCGGACAAGCGCGGACATCTGGTCTGGAATTTACAATGGATAAAGAATGCCGGTGACAATAGGCATTCCTGTATGAAAGTCTTGAATAGGCGAAGCCTGTATGCAAGTCGATGCATAGAGAGTGGGGCTGTGAGGCTCAGGTGTGAGATAAATGGATGAGAATTATGGCGCCCTTGGATTCCAGACGGACGAGGAATGTGTTTGTGTTTGCCGCGCAAATGGGAGACGAAAGTGGCCCGGGGCCGAGGGCAGACCTTTTGTTTGACCTGCCAATGAGGAAGACGAGGGCAGACCTTTTTTTTTTGGCCTGCCACTGAGGAAGACGAGGGGCGTATGGTGGACCCACCCCTGGTGTTTAAAAGGGGTTAATTTTGGACGAAGAGAGAGAAGAAAACTTAAAAAGAAACGGACGGAGAGAAACTTGGATAGAGCCCTGGAGTGAGACGGACGGAGTCCGGAATGGAAACAGAGAACCATGGAGTAAACTGGAGATTTACCCGGAAAAGCAAGGGATTGACGAGTGCCTGGCGGAATAAGGATTGACCTCGAGTGAAAAAGACTGTCCGCCCGGCTTGGCCTATTTGATGAACATTTTAATAACATGTGAAGCTATTAAATACTGTTTAAATATTAAAATATGGCTGTGACAAATTTTCTTGTGTGCTGACTACTGACGACGTTACAGTATGTTTACATATATACTCTGGCAATTATAAATCATACTTTACTTATATGTCTTAAAAATATATATATAGCCTATACCGGAGGCTGAAAAAAAACCTAGAAATACTAGTAAAAATGGGAGTTCTGAACGCTGAAACGCTGAGAATTATGCGTTTGAGTTCTGATATGCATACTTGAAGGGACTACAATTCAAATTTATTGTGCTCATAATCCTGAAATCAAATTTCTCCAAAGCCTGGAAGAAAATTTTTATCACACATACCCAGATGGACTTTTAACACAAAAAATAAGATCAAGATTTACGAGGGAGCGTTATAAGCCGGGTATAAAAATGATGGCTTTAAAAATAAAAAAGAAAAGAAAAGAAACGAGTCTTACAGTAGTCGCATATGATGAGTAACCACTGACATGTTATCGTAGTAAATACGCAATATTAACTTTTTTCCTGAAAAAAATATGTGTGTGTGTGTCTGAAAAAATCGGGTATGATTGGAAATAATTTTCTATCGAATAATTATATCTTTAATGAAAATTGTACTTAATTAACAAAAGGAGTAATGCAATATTTTATCAAAAATAATTATTCTTGTTCAATTTGGGGAAGAGCGGAGACAATAGACTTATGATAACTAAAATATGACACATATACTTGTGATTTCAAAGTATTTAAAAACCGATGAAAAACAGCGTCAATAACACAGTACCACTGTTAGCAGTCGAAACATTCTAATTTGAGTTCCTTTCGAGCTTGAGTTCATCATTCATAAAAGCTATGAGTGGCTCAGCTTTTGGCAAACTGAAGTTAAAGAGAGAGTTAAAATCACCACTCAAAATCAGGGGAAGCGAGTGATAATTTTTTTAAAAGAGCAGAACCATCTTCGTTATATGGTAAAAGTACAAAATGCAGGAAATCTTTAATTTTTTTAACCGTTTGATTCGCGAAGAAATGTATACGAATACCGAAATCACTGTTTGTCCAATTTCAAATAAGCATTCTGCCACACTTATGTCCCCCAATATCGTGACTATTGGATTTAGAGTCAAGCGCTCGAGGGCTTGATGGCTACTAGAGTTGAACCCCCATGCGAGGGTAGCGAAAACACACAGCCACGCACTCTCATTGGTCAAATTAAGTAGCGCACGCTTACGTCACATCCTGTTACACACATCCGTCCGTTTTCACGAAATCACTCCCAAAAATATCCAGCAACCGAGAGGAAGATGTTACACATAAAAAAAAGCTGAGTATAGGAAAAAAAATAACCTCTACATATATAGAAATACTGTTTATTTAAAAGAAATGGGGGGCATTTCTTATGAACTTAACGGGTTGTAGTAGTAGAAGTATACTGTTTCTTTCTAAAACTTGGAAAAGTACCTCGAATAAATGACTTCAAAATATAAGAGCAATGCATGCTTATATTAGGTTTCTTCCTAAAAAGGGTGTGTGTGTGTGTTTTACGGCAAATATACCTAAAACTAACAACTAAAATAACTAACTTGTGGCAGATGTTGCGGCGGGTGTTTGAAAGTGTGAGTGTGCGTTATATGACGGTAAGCGTTACTCGTCGGATTTTACGGCAGTTCCTTTTTGACATCTGATAGAGGGGAAATGAGGTCAATTAGTGATAACTCCTCTTTTTATGAGATATAAATTCAATTTTAAAAAATCGAAATTATAATTTAATAGAACAGATTGTTTACTGTTTCTGTACTAGTTGCATATCGTATCCTAAGAACAAGGAAAATAAAAAAGATGGGGAAAAATTGTCAGTACTGGTTAAAGAACGAATGATATATAAAGTGATTTGATCATTTTTTTTACCTTCACAGGAGCCACTGACATCTTCGTACCCTACTGGGCACTCACAATGCTTGGTATTATTGACCAGGTCGCAATTTACTTTATCCATGCCGCACGTACAAGCTGCAATAGAAAAATCAAATACTAAAATTATTTAATATTTATTCAAAACAAATTGTGTCTTGAGGAACTTGAATGACCTAGTTCAGGGATGGCGAACCAATGGCACGCGACACAATATTTTGGGCACTCCACGGATCAAAACGGTTTGCACTTTAATTCAAAATAACAAAGTTCACTATGAAGTAGTACGATCAAACACGAGAGATTGGTCGTGGTGTGGCGGGGAGCACACTCGTTTGTTATTGTCTTGCCTTAGTTACGTCGCGGACTACAACTTCTAATGAGGCGAAGTTTGTCTACGCATAGCATAATAAATTTAGTTGACACAACTGTATTTGTAAGTTTATGTGTGTTATATTTACGTTTTTTAGCCGTTGTTTAACATGGCTAGTTCAACAGAAAAAAAAAACCAATAGGTGGAAGGTAGTCAGTGTAACAGAGAATTTCACACTTGGAGGACTGA
The DNA here is from genome assembly GCA_019973955.1 of Trichonephila inaurata madagascariensis. NCBI lineage: Eukaryota > Metazoa > Arthropoda > Arachnida > Araneae > Nephilidae > Trichonephila > Trichonephila inaurata. Next base: position 34,669 of record BMAV01004084.1, read on the forward strand.
GAAACATGGCATAACTAGTAAAGGTAGCAAAGTGGTGTTTCTTTTATCTTCTGGAACAGTTGTATATAGAATATAGTCTGTATATATATTGAAATGTTTTAAGAAGCTGGCTCATGATATTCTAACCATATTTCCATCTACCTATGCCTGCGAGTCGTTATTTTCAGAGATGAATAACATTAAAGACTCACTAAGAAACCGTTTGGCGGATGACTCCGATTCAGCATGCATTCTGCTAAAAATAACAGCTTCCAATCCTAATATAAGTTATTTGTTATCTAATATGCAACACAGAAGTCACACTACTGTTACCTTACAATTTGAAAATTACACATATAACTATAAAGCATTTTCTACTATACAGCGTAACATGTATGTTTTCGTTGTAAATAAAGAGTTTTGAGTTGTAAGTATTTTGTGTTTTATTATTTTCTCAATAATCACAAATAAATAAAAATTATTTGATGGCACGTCTATACCTCCTTAAGGTATCCGACTACGTTCGGAACCATGATATTAAAAAAGCGCATAAATGAGTAATTTTCATGATATTTAGTGTCACTTAGATTAGAATACATGTATACAATTGTTTTAAGGACATTATGACAAAACAAATAATTTAAATGCAATATTTTGGCAAAAAATTAACTTAGAATAATCTTTTTCCAAATGTTCTCCTTTTGTAAAAAATGCTTCTATTGTATTAATATTTTGCCTGTATATAGATCAGACCTCTGTATAGAGGCTCAACTATGACTTTTTGAAAAATTCAAACTATTTTCAGAGTTACAACCATTAGATATAATTATCGGCGTATTTTCTTAAAATTTCTCCCTTCTGTTTTCGTAAAACAGGGATAAACCGACTTCCGAGTTATGCATTTCAAAAATTCTAGTTGAGCCTCTGTACAGAGGTCTGAGCTGAATATAGGCAAAATATTAATATAATAGAAGCATTTTGTAACAAAAAGGAGAACATTTTGAAAAAAGGTTATTCTAAGTTAATTTTTTGCCAAACTATTGTATTTAAATAATTTTTTTTGTCGTAATGTTCTTCAAACAATTGTATACATGTATTCTAATCTAAGTGACACTAAATATCATAAATATTATCCATTTACGCGCTTTTGCAAAATCACGGTTCCGAACGTAGTCGGATACCTTAAGCATTTCTTAAGAAAAAAAATGGCACATTGATCCATAAAGGTTCGCCACACCTGACCTAGTTATATTTAAATTGTTCTTAATAACCAAAAATTTTCAGATATTTTAGGAGATTAATGAGTGGTTTTCCTCTCTCGAAGATGATAGTGATGGATAGTTTCATACGAATAAAAAATGCAACTAAAAAAAAAAAATACTTGAAAACATCACTAAAGTGTGTCGGAAGAAAACATCGCAAACACCACGTAACCACCATAATCACCTTGTGGTCTCAGGTGCTAGGATTTCTATTGGAAATAGACGCATTCTCCCGCAAATGTGATCACCCAGAAAAAAGTGATCAGGTGCTCTCTAGCACAAATGCCAAGGTTTTATGGCCCAATATGGGTACTGTTGAGGAAATGATATGCCATCAGCCCAGGAATGTGATTCAAGTGCAGGCTCCGTATGCCCATGAGCGGCAAAGTACGCCACACCAGAGGTCGCCAAAGTGGTGGTCCGTGGACCACTAATGGTCCGCGAGAAAATTTCGCTGGTCCCCAGAAAAATGTGTGTGGAATATACTTACTCATCAAGATAAATTATGCTTTAAGATGCATTAAAGCATAATTAAATTCATAATAATACGTGAAAAGTTATAAAAACGCTAGAATAACGTAATTTCATAGAATAACGCCACGGTAAGCAAGTCGTACTGACATTTTAATATGTGGATAATATATCCGTTACACTGAAAATTAAGGATAATAATTTAAGCATGTATCTAAAAGAAAGCCACATCGACCTATCGTCCGGCGAAACTCTCAAATTTAAATTTCATTTATCCTTATCAAAATCTCAGTTTTGGCTTTCCATAAAAAGTGAATACCCTTTTATTAATGAACGGGCGATGAAAATTCTGATTCAATTATCCACAATTTATTTATGTAAAAAGGCTTTTTCATTTGTCACATCCATCATAACACGGTACCGATCTGAGCTTGAAATATAAATGTAGTTACAGTACTGGTTTCAAATATCCGTAAGTTTATTTCACGTAAGCAAGAACATCCATCACGCTTGGAATGTATAATGGTAAAAAAATATGATAAACTTAAACCCCTTTTTTAATTGTTTTGTTTTTTACAATTTTTGTTTATTTGTTTATTTTATCACGGTTTATTAATAAAGCTTTCGTAATTTGGTTACAATTAATAATTTGATTTTATTAACTTGGTACATTTTATGTGTTCTTAGATCTCATTTTTTTTATAAATATATTTAACACTTAAAAAAATCCTATTAGAGGTCCGCGGCATTTAAATTATGAATTTACTAAATCCGTGAGGTCAAAAAGTTTGGCGACAACTGCGCTACACTATGCGCTGAGACACGCCACCTGGCTTGCCACCGTTGCTGCTGCTGGTAATATCGACTATTGTAGCTCTTCGATCTTGGCGAACAATGCATAATAACCTCCATTTTCCTCTGGAATTGATGCATCTTGACTGACAAACTGCAAGCCACGCGGTAAAGATGAAATGTTGTAATCCATTTTCTAAACGTAAGAGGTCGTAGAAGCGTGTCGTGACCTATCATCATAGCCTCAACAGACTGGCATCTCTCGTATAGTTTTATCAACGATTAATTCCACTATCATGGAGTAAATGATGCTTAGATTTATGTGAAGAAAAGTTGAGCCCAGAGGTCAAAATTAGCCTTTTCTTACAGAAGTACACAACCCCGTGTTATTTTCAATGCATTCTTGAATCGTTTTCATACAAGCAACGAAGTAATCCTAGAAACCTATGAATTATATCTTAAACAATCACATCCTAGTTCCTCCTGAGTTTTCTGAATATAATTTTTTCGCCAAATTTAATAAGGATATTTAGAGACAAAATATATGTCGCCAACGTCATTCCTATCTACTTAGGATTATTGAAAGAGTATTCTGTCTTGGCATACAAACCATCTTTCTGGACATAATACCCTTTCGACAGAAAGTGCGTGAGCGAAATTTAAAATTTCCATAGCAATATATTTAAAGAAGTAATTGGAAGCCATTTTCTTTAAAGAAGTAATCGGAAGAAGTGTTTGAGGAAAAATTGATATAAGATTCCATAAAATTTATAACAATAAGTTAGTTCTAAAATGTATTGTGTAAACTAAAAATCTGACGATATGTATTAATAACTATTATTTCAAAAATATACTTGTATTACTATATTAAAAAATAAAAGTATTTTTTTTATTTTTAATGTGGTAGTTAAAGACAATACTTGAAAAGCAATAGACTTTTGATGAAAATGCTATAAGTGAAATTAACATTTTAATCGACTTCATAAAATACATTCTATTTGTTGTTCAAATCACTGAAATTTTTTTTCCTCAGATATGTATTGTGGTTACATTTTTACTTATCATACTTTTTTCAACATCTCGTGCTTTTTAGATTATAAGTTAAAATTTTAGTTAAAAATGTGTTCTGTTTCTTAATGCATTGATAAAAGCCTACTTTTCGTGTTTTAAGATTAATTTTAGTGATTATTTCTTTGATTTCAAAACAATTTTATTTCATCTTCTTTATAATAAAGATAGAAATTCACGAGTTTAGCTTTAAAAAAAAAAACGCACCAATGCATCGTCCTTCTCTGGCCAAGAATCCATCCTTGCATTTGCAAATCCTTTCTCCAGTTTTCTGATCGATCTCACAGGAACCATTAGGACCACAATCGCACTCTGAAACATGTAAGAAAAACAAATTAAACAAATTGTAACAAATTTTGTGTAATTAATGCTTAATTTTCTCATGAAATAGGGTAAAAATCTGCATTTTAACGTATAACACGAAGTACAGGATGTGTGTGCAGACAAGGAAGGATAGATCTGAAATTATTTGTTACTTGGTATGCTTTCAGATAAAAAATATATTATCGGTAAAAACATTTGAATGACAACTTAACAATGTCGGAAATAAAAATGTTCATCGAAAACAATGCGAGCAGCAGAAGCGGACAGTAAATATCCATTTGTGTACAAAAATAAATAATTATTTCAGTAGTTATATTCACGCCATATACATCATTTGTATTTATTACTACTTTTTTTATTATTGCTCAGTAATTCCTGTTGTCCGAATTCAAAGTCGTATGTACTAGATTTACCATGAGTTAGCTGATTCGCTTAAGATTCGTCACAATTAATCTTACTATATTTACAACTGACTTGATTCCTGTGAACGTGACAATTATGATCCGATCATTGTAATGAACAGGACACGTTTTAGTTTTGCTATACTTTTAATATCAATCTAAGCAAATGGCTAACTTCATGTGACGTCATAGTCACATGATAACTGCGAACCCGTATTTCCAGTCAATCGGTTCAAGCACTTCGCAGTTGGCCAACTTTTGCTTTTTGCAGAAACTTTCTTTTAAATATATATATATATATTTCAACAATAGTAATGCACAAAGGTAAAGTAAATGTTCTTGATCTAAAAGAAGGTGCGTAATATAATATTTTTTTTTTCTTTAATTTTAAAAAATAGTAATAATTGAAGTTTCTTATTCTATTAAAATAGAAATTTTATCTAAATCTTTTTAAAGCAGGACAAGTACAAGTTTAACATCTATTTAAAATTCAGGGGAAAAAACGTAATTTCATTTATTACATGATTGTCATGAATGTAGCCCATTAATAATAAATACATTTATTTTGTGTCGCATAACTGTCACACAATTTTGACGTCAGATAAACCGAGTCTCTTTAACGTTTTGGGTTCAATATTTCAACTGATCCAGTTGTCTCGTTTTGTAACTTTCATTTATAGGCATATGATGACTTCGACACACCACTTTTCACAGACACCTCACCTCAACTCGAAGAAACAGTTTTTTACATTTAAATTACAAGGGGCGTTCAGGTTCTAAGGTTCTAATTTTTTTTAATCTGCACTGAGAGTATGTAAAAATATCCGAACGCTTTTAAAATTAGAAGGGAGGAGGGATTTTTAGCCAATAAGAGGAACGAAGATGGCAGCACGATATTGTGAACGGCATGAATACCGTGAACGTGTAATCATTCGTTTTCTACCTTTGCGGGGTGAAACACTCATTGCAATTCATCGCTAATTAAGTGAGACCTGTGATGAGGGCGTCACGAGGATTAAAAATGTGCGTTTATTGGTGTAAAAATTTTAAAAAAGCCGAGAAAAATGCGACATTGAATCGAAGCTGCGTGGACCACCAACCAGTCGAACAAAAGCCATAATTGCTCGTGTGGAACAAGTTGTTTTGGGTTGATTGATTGATTGAATATTAACGTCGTACTGTTCAGCTACACGAGGACTTTTGGCGACGAACCACGTAATTTTGAACCATGGTGAAACGTGGACGACACCTGAGCTGGCACCCCCTCTCCTAACTACCACACCACACCAATGGGAGGACGTTTTCAGCTCTCGACAGATTTAACGTGCATTGCTGCCCTACACGGCAAGTTGTTTTGGGAGACCGTCTCTTAAGTACACGTGATACTGCCCATAAACTTGGAATTTTCATAGGGTCTGCAAAGTCCAATTGAAATATTAGCTGATAAATGATATAGGTTTCTCCAATTCGGTTTCACGAATGCTAACCAATGAACAGATGCCTGCAGGAGAGGCAAATTCTCAGAAGATGTTGATACGTGATATAGCCATTAAAGCTGTTTCTCTTTCATGAGTTGTGATGAAGGATGTAACGCGTGAATTCTGTTTTTTAATCCCGAAACGAAACCCCAGGCTTCACAATGGAAGTCCACTGATTCACTACCCTCTAAAATTTTCGAGTCACAGCCTCCGTTAAGAAAGTTATGGAGGTCATTTTTAGGGTAATCCTCCCGCATTGTGTACCAAAAGGTACAACTGCTACAGCTAAAGCATGCAAACTAGTTTTGAGAACAAGGTTCCTTCCAACCTTACATGAGAACAAACCAAACAAGACTGAATGGATGCTTTTTCATCAAGACAACATCCTTGCTCATTAAGCCCTCCTAACTCAGCATCTTCTTTAGAATAACAACATAGAGGTAGTTTCCCATTCTCCATACTCAGAAGACCTCACTCCTAGTTATTTCTGGTCTTTTAAACCCAGAAGGACACTCTCCGTGACAGCTCATTTCTCAACAGAGTTGCTGTTTTTTCACCGATTTTTCAGAGGGCAATGCATCCCTAAAGAAGAATTCTCAGCTGCAGTGGAATTAAAGCGCCGACGTTGTGAAAATTGTGTTCGGCTTCTCGGTAATTGTGTCAATATGTAACATAATGTCAATATGTATTTTTGGTTAAGTATTTTATCGGAAAAAAATTTGGAGACCACATAACATGAAAGCACTTCGTATTAAAGTATCCGACTACGTTCGGAACCGTGATTTTAAAAAAGCCCATAAATGGATAATTTTCATGATATTTAGATTCACTTAGATTAGAATGCATGTATAAAATTGTTTTAAGGACATTTTGATAAAAAAAAAATTTAAATACAATATTTCGGCAAAAAATTAACTTAGAATAATTTTTTTTCCAAATGTTCTCCTTTTGTGGAAAATGCTTTTATAATAGTAATATTTTGCCTGTATATAGCTCAGACCTCTGTACAGAGGCTCAACTCTAGAATGTTTGAAATATATAATTTAGAAGCGGGTTTATCCATATTTTACGACAACAGAGGGGAACAATTTTAAGGAAAAACGCCAATAATTATTTAAATTGGTGGTAACTCTGAAAATAATGTGAATTTTTCAAAAATTCTAGTTGAGCCTCTATAGAGAGTTCTGAGCTATATACAGGCAAAATATTATTATAATAGAAGCATTTTTCATAAAAGGAGAACATTTTTAAAAAAGTTTATTCTAAGTTATTTTTTTTTGCCAAAATATTGTATTTAAATAATTTTTTCTATAAAAATGTCCTTAAAACAATTTTATGCATGTATTCTAATCTAAGTGACACTAAATATCACGACAATTATCCATTTATGCTCTTTTTTAAAATCACGGTTCCGAACGTAGTCGGATACCTCAATTATAAGCAGTAAAAATATTAAATAAATGCGAACTTACTTTTGCAACGGCCTTTAAATTCCTTATAACCTTCATTACACTCGCAGTACATTTTACGAAATGCATATCGGTCGTATTTACAGGTACCTTCTTCGCATGGACACGCTGAAATAATAGTAAAGAAATTTAGTACTTTCAGCATATTATGCATATAGTGGATATATATATACATATATGCCATAGAAAGAGTATCTCGAAATCTTATCCTTTCCTCTAATCATAATCTGGTTTGGTATTAAGCGAACCATTGATATATTTGATAAGAGTTACATTATAAGAGTGGTTTATTATACTCCTCGCCAAATTTTATTACTTGAAAATTGGCGATTAAGAGCTGGTCTTTCTGTTACTCGTCTATCCCCCCTCCCCAAATTCCAAATTCAACTTTAATTAAGAATTTGCCTACATATTATACATTTATACAAATTGCAAATATTCATTGTTTAACTTGGAATACTCATTTTAGATTTAAATTACCATAATGCCAGGACAGAGTTTCCCCGACAACATTGAATGTTTTTTTCCGTTGAATTGTTTCCAAAAAATAATGTATAAATAAACTGAAAATGTTTATCGTATGTAGATGAAGTAACTGGAATTTTTTGTAAGCTTCCCATTTTTTTTTTGTTTTTTTTCGTTTCAAAGAAATGAAACTTTTTACTGTTTCTATACATATTATAGTACCATGGTAAAAAGAGGTGAACAAAAAGGTGCTTTTTAATCATTCATAATTTTGACAATAAGTTGATATTTCTCCGCTGGAGGTACGAAAATCAAAAGGAATCCTGTAATAACTTAAACTATATATTTTTACCATTTGTTAAATTATAACTGCAATGTTATACATATATGCAAAATAAACATTCCATTAAAGAATATGAAATGCAACAGTCTGAAAAAGAATATTTTTCATCTATTATCTTAAATGTAAAGAAAACAAGTAACATATTTAATCATGGTTTAATCATCAAAAAAGTAGCACACCAAGAAATAATTGCGGGATTACAACGAAACTTAGCATGAAGGTACATGTCGGGAAGATATGTAAATGATTAGAAATGCAGCGTGATTGCGCATTACGTATAGCCGGTAGAGAGCGTTTAACGTCGTTCTCCGTGGAGTATAAAACAGGTACCCAAAGCTTGTTTGAGTGTGCTGAATCATTTACAAAGGAAGAGCTGAGGTATACATGCCATTATGACGTTTTCGAAGACAATATGAGCAGCTGTCGCGGTTTGAGAGGGGGAGAATCATCCGCATGATGGAAGCTGGGTAGTCAGCTATGCCGCTCTGATTGTGTTGTGAGGAGGTGTTGAGACCAGTGAATCCGAGAGATGTCATTTACACGAAGACTAGGCTCAGGACGCCCTCGACATACCAATCACCGAGAAGACTGCTACGTCGTAAGAAATGCACGCGTACAGCCAACTGCTATATCGGTCGCCATCCAGGCATAGGTAGACCCTTCACTAGGAGCCCCTGTGTCTTTTCAAACCACACGAAGGCTCCTGGCTGAAGGACATTTGGAATCACCGCGCCCATTACATGTGCTGACCTTGACGCCCACCCAACGACGCCTCCGTTTAAAGTGGTGCCGTGCATGTGGAAACTGGACTGCAGCGGAATGGAACCAGGTCATCTTTAGCGACGAATCCAGATTCAATCTTAGCAGTGATGACAATCGTGTTCGTGTGTGGAGACCCTGTGGTCAACACCTCAATCTGCCTTTGCTTTACAGCGACACACCGCTCTCACAGCTGGTGTGATGGTATGGGGGCCCATTTCCTACAATACACGGTCAACCCTAGTATTGATTCGTGGCACCATGACAGCACAGTGATATGTCCATGACATCTTGCAACCAAATGTGTTGCCACTCATGCAACGACTCCCAGGAGCCATTTCTAAACAAGACAATGCTCGGCCTCACATGGCAAGGATATCATTGTTACTACCCTTCCTTGGACTGTCTGATCCCCAGATTTGTCTCCAATCGAGCCTCTCTGGGATCATTTGGGACAGTGAGTTGGGCATCCCACGAGTTTGACCGAACTAGAGGCAAGGTTACAGCAAATATGGAACTAAATATCTCAAGACATCATACAGAACTTGTATGCTTCAATGCCCAATTGTATCGCATCGTGCATTCGCGCTAGAGGGGGGTTCAGCAGGGTATTAAATCCTCCGCTCTTTTGCCTTTTTCTCTGAAATAAATTATCGTTTTTCTTTGATTTTCTAATCATTTACTTATATCAAAGTAGTCATTACGTATGTAAAATTTCTTTCATTTTGACCACTCCTTCTTGGTGCGCTAATTTTTTTGTCCATGAGTGTAAAAAAAGGTCAATTCCTACTTGAGTCAACAAAGAAAATTTTCATTTTAGTTACTTTTTATTAAATAGTTACAATTCATATAAATATGTATGACAGAATCACAATATTAAGCGAAAAAAATTTCATCAATTTTTCTTTCACATGTTTCATTTTCCAGTTTTTCTCTCCTTGACTCCAGACTAGAACCCAGAATGAAAAAGAATTTGAAAAACAATTTTTTTCCCAAGCGATCTACACGCTTCGCCACTGACGGAATTTATTCCTAAATTTATAACCAGCTAAATATTTTATACAAGAGAAATTTTTTTCTCCCATATAAAACTAAAATTGAAAAATGAAATTTAATTCATCAAATAATAACTGAAAAAACTGTATTAACATCAAGTGTCATCCACCAGAAGTTTATAAAAATATGTTTGAACTTGAGAGGATGAATAAAAAGTATTTTATAAATGGTTTCAAATTTGTGCTTGTGTGTGTGAAAACAAGATATATAAATACATATAGGGAGAGTGTGAACTATTTGTAAGAATTGAATGAATAACGCCACCCTATGAAGGAAAAAGTGACACTCCTTCAAGGAATTATGAACAAATCAATCAATCAATTTTAAATATTCGAGAGGAATTCACTATCTGGTGTCAGTTAAGTTTTAAAATACAGGCATAAATACAGTCAGAACTGTATTTAACGAAGTCGCTAAATCCAGAAAAAAAGTTAGTTATATGAAAATTTTATGAAACAGAGATTCATATTGTAATATACTTTAAGGTACACGACTACGTTTGGAACCGTGATTTTGCAAAAGAGTATAAATGGATAGTATTTATAATATTTAGTGTCACTTAGATTAGAAAATGTATATAAAATTGTTTTAAGAATAGTATTAGAATAAAAAATTATTTAAGTACAAAAAATAGTTTGACAAAAAATGAACATAGAATGACCCCTTTTCAAAATATTCTCCTTTTGTGAAAAATGTTTCTATTGTAATAAAATTTCGCCCGTATATAGCTCAGACCTCTCTACAGAGGCTGAACTAGAATTTTTGAAATATATAACTTAGAAGTGGGTTTATCCAAATTTTACGACAACAGAGGGGAGAAATTTTAAGAAAAAAACACCGATAATTATTTCAATGGGTTGTAACTCTGAAAATAATGTGAATTTTTCAAAAATCATAGTTGAGCCTCTGTACAGAGATCTGAGCTATATACAGGCAAAATATTACTATAATAGAAACATTTTTCACAAAAGGAGAACATTTTGAAAAAAAGGTTATGCTAAGTTTATTTTTTGCCGACATAATGTGTTTAAATAATTTTTTTTGTCAAAATGTCCTTAAAAAAATTTTATACATGTATTCTCATCGAAGTGACACTAAATATCATGAAAATTGTCCATTCATGCGCTTTTTTAAAATCATGGTTCCGAACGTAGTCAGATACCTCAAAAACCACATGAAACAAATTTTAAATTCATTTATAAGCACTAATTATTATATAAAAAAGTAATAATTCATACTTTTTTTGAAAACTAATATCTATTTAATTCATATATCTTATCCATCAAAAAGAAATCTGCAAGGAAAACAAGGGGAAAATTTTTTTCCAGAAATATACCGTATTTTGAAATTTAAAGAATGTTTTTATATTAACCCTCTAAGCGGTCTGCACTTAATGTCTTGCCATTCTGGAGATGCTTCAAAAATGCACCGCACATATTTTTTTGCTTTCAGGTGGGGTTCTCAAAAGCGGTTGATCCGCATTTTTAAGAATGCGGCTATGCCGCTTTTGGGAATCTTGCTTGAAGGCAGAAAAAGCATCTCTGGAATGGCGGAATTTTACGTGCAGACCGCTTGGAGGGTTAAAACTAATGAACTTTCTAAGGACATTTACTCTAATTTTAAGCCTACAATTAATTTTAAATATACGTTATTTTATAATTAGTAATTTTAAACCTACGTTATTTTATAATTAGTAATTTTAAACATACGTTATTTTATAATTAGTAATTTTAAACCTACGTTATTTTATAATTAGTAATTTTAAGCATACATTATTTTATAATTAGTAATTTTAAACCTACGTTATTTTATAATTCGTAATTTTAATCAAGCGTCCTTAAATTAAATTAAACAGTTAAAGTCTATTAATTTTGCTTGAAAAAATGGAATGCTCAGAATTGCAGCAATTTTATATCTCAAGGTGTGTTAGGTAATTCGTAAAACCAGCTCAAGATCAATAATCACTATAAAATGAGCTAAAAGGTAGAATAATTTTAAAAATGTTCCGAAAAAGTTTAAAATTATGGAGGAAAGAAATTGAATTATTAGAGAAAAAGTTCGTTAAAGTATCTGACGACGTTCGAAAACGTGATTTTGCAAAATCATACAAACGAATATTTTTTTCAATATTTAGTGTCACTTATATTAGAATACACGTATAAAATGTTTTTAAGAATATTATTATTAAAAAAATATTATTTTTTTATGCGATATTTTGGCAAAAAATGAACATAGAATTATTTATTTTAAAAATATTCTCCTTGTATGAAAATTGCTTCTATAATAATAATATTTTGCTCATATATAGCTCAGACCTATGTGCAGAGCCTGAACTTGGATACTTGAAATATATAACTTAGAAGTGGATTTATCCATATTTTAATACATCAAAATGAAAACATTTTAGGAAAACAACGATTATTACTTGTATTTCAATTGGTAGTAACTCTGAAGAAAATGCGAATTTTACAATAATCTTAGTTCATATCCTCAGAAGAAGTCTTAGCTATCAAAAGGCACAAAATACTATTATAATAGAAGCATTTTTCATACAAGGAGAATATTTTGAAAATAAATAATTCTATATTCATTTTTTGCCAAAATATCGCATTTAAATAATTTTTTATTATAATAACATTTTTAAAACAATTTCATACATGCGTCCTAATCCAGAGTTTCTCAAACTATGAGGCGCGCCCCCCTTGGGGGGGGGGTGATAACTCTACGAGGAGGCGCGAGCATATTGAAAAATTGAAAACAATAGATTATTTAAAAAATTTTACTGAAAATTTACTAAAAAATTTACTGAAAGTAAACAAACAAAATACTTTCCGATATAAAATACACATTTACACTGATAAAATACACTTATAAATGAATCAGAACTGTACAATGTATTTTATTATTAATTTAAAAATACAAAGTTAAGAACAAGTTTAATAACCTGTGACCCCATGAACTTGTATTAAAACACTTATCTTGAAAATTTGTATGTTTCGTAATGAATTCCTCCGATTAAAAGTCAAGCGATTTGCTCCCCAATGCCAGCGTTTTTCAAGTAGATGCGCGTATTTTGGTGGGTTTTTTTGGGAGGGGAGGAGTAAAAAAAATAAATAAACAAATCCTCTGAAATACGTAAATCCTTCGCAAACACTGTCAAGTTAATTTTATTGCATTACAAAGCTTTCGGAATAATTATATGGATAGAAGTTCACAGGAAAGATCGTACTTCGGAAAGACGTATATTTACGTCCAGACCAATTAATACATTAGCTGACCAAGACGTTTATATACGTCGGTGGCACATAAGAGGTTCAAGTCGTATTGCAGCTTTAGTGTCAAAGTATAGTATTATTGAATTCAACACATTGTTATTGTATGGAGGGGGCCGCGATGAAAATGATGATCGAATATTGGACCGCGAATATTGAAAGTTTGAGAAGCACTGTCCTAATCTAAGTGACATTGAATATTAAAAAAATATATTCATTTTTAAGCTTTTGAAAAATCATGTTTTCGAACGCAGTCGGAGAAAAGAAAATGAAACACATAGAAAATGTGTTTTTCGCTCTTTGTAGCTTATTTTACAAGGAAAATGGTAAAATGTTCTTGCTTCCAGGAAAAGTTAAAAAATTAGAGATTCTTTAGATGGAGGTTTGACTGTATTTATGAAATTATAAGATACGAAACAAAGATTCGGTAAAATGAGTAAAGTGACCTTGGTAGCCTAGTGCAGTGCTTCTCAAACTTTCGATTCTTGCGACCCAATTTTCAGTCATATAATTTCCATCGCGCCCCCCTTTCTTCATACAATAACAATTATTGAATTCAGTAGTACTATGCTTTGATGCTAAAGCTGCAATACGACTTTAACTTCTTAAGTCCCACCGACGTATATAAACGTCTTGGTCAGCCAATGTATTAATTGGTCTGGACGTAAATATACGTCTTTCCGAAGTACGATCTTTCCTGTGAACTTCTATCCATATAATTATTCCGAAAGCTTTGTAATGCAATAAAATTAACTTGACAGTGTTTGCGAAGGATTTACGTATTTCAGAGGATTTGCTTCTTTATATTCCTCTTTCATCCCCCCTTCCTCCTCCAATACATCTCATACGCGCGCCTGCATGAAAAAAGATTGGCATTGGGGAGTGAACCACATCACTTTTTAATCTCAGCAGTTAAGGGATTAATTATAAACCGTAGAGATTATCAAGATAAGTGTTTGCTAATTTTTATATATAATTGTATATGTGACAAGTCCATGGAGTCATTGATAATTATTAAAATTGCTCTTAACTTAATATTGTTCAATTACTTATAAAATACATTGTGAAGTGCTGATACATTTATAAGTGTATTATATTAGTATAAATGTGTATTTTATGTTTTATTATGTCAGAATGTATTTTGTTTGTTTACTTTGAGCAAATTAAGAATTTTTTTAAATAATCTTTTGTTTTCGACTTTCTAATATCCTCGCGCCCCCTTGTAGAGTTATCACGCCCCCCTAGGGCGACGCTCCTCACAGTTTGAGAAACGCTGGCCTAGTGGTTAGGGTCACGAACTCGTGGCTGGTGTGGCATTATTTGGAGCTTTATCGCCACTGAAGTCTCGCTATATAGAAGAGCTTATGCACGTTAAATAGGTCAAGGCCGATTTAACTGTCGGCTGTTAAACTGTATCATTTGATCATATCGGCCTAATCATTTGACAGAGGCTCAAAATTACAAGGTCCGTCACGAATAGATCTCATGTTGGTTTATAGTGCGACGCTAATACACATTCACTCGTGCAAAGTGAATTAGTGAAAAGTTTTATATACAGAACCTTGCTTTAGCTCTTGCACTATATTTACTTTCAAAAAAAGGTTATTAATCAGTGCATTCTCAAGTATTAAGGGTTGGGGGATAACAAAATGACTCCGTGACTTTTTCGAGCGGTAATTTTTGTGCCAATTCGCACAGAAATCACCCACCACAACAGCAGGTTCATTGTTATAATCGTTTCATCTGCGTTGTAAGCGAGTCAACCTTACTTACGTTTGCAAACCTGTTCTTCGTAATCAAACAGCAGGGAGCTATTCTTGCACAAACATGCGTAATTTTTGTTCTCTTGGTCATATACGCAATCCACGATCAGTCTTGGTCTGCACTCGTAGCTGCACCAGAAGATATTCTCACAAAAATCACCCATGGTTCCATCCATGCATTTGCAACGACCATCCTGACACGTGCCTCCATTCTGGCAAGGATGTGTTGAATTACATAAGGCTGAAAGAGAAAAGTTCCTTTTTTTTGAGAAATATTCTCTCCTTTCAAGCAAGATTATTTTTTAAAAAGTAGTAAAGCATTTCTATGTTTTTCATTATTATATGTATTCAATCTTCTTCATTAAATACAATTATTGAATTAGCATTGGTCTTCATTTCTATTTATAAATTAATAATTTAGATCAAATTTATATAACGAGTGATCGAAAATATATGAAATGACTTCATCTGAGAGACATTTTAGAAATTGTTTATCATGTCGAAACGGACAGAGTTTCCATAGATGTATAGTCAGTGAAAGATACAAAGTTTCTAAATCTTACAAAATTTTGTGTCCATCCAGTCTGTTTTGGAGTTTGGTCAAATAAAATTTTTGAAACCTTTGTATTGCAAAGAAATTTCAGAATTCTGAGTGTAGTATTATAAATGTATTGTTTGTCGCTGGTGCTAGGTGGTACGATCTGAAGGGGGTGGGGTGCTGGCCAGATCAAAATGTTCTTTGTCAGCTAATCTACTACTTCATTACCATTACACTTATTCCAATAGGCCGCGATAGCCGAAACCTCAGGCTCACGAACTCTCGTGGACGGAATTAATTCTATCGAGTCACGATTTCGAGTTCTGGTGCCGCTAAAGACATGCGAAGTACTGAGGTTAAGGTTCATTAAATTTGCCGAGGCTCAAATATAGCACATGGATCCAATATGGAATTTTGGAGGGTGGAGGGGAAAATTCAAGTTATCTACACTACTGGCCACCGTAAATACAACACCCTGAAGGAAGCATGCAAATAACATGAAATTTACAACATGCATTAGCCGAGGTGAGATATGCAAATGATTAGAATTTCAGCTCAGACACACATCACGCGCGCCTGTGGCGCCACCTCAAAGCGCTATTTAAGGCTTGGAGATTTCGACGATTTCAAGTTCGGCAATTGTGTTTTTTTCAAAAAACGATCAGTTATGTCTCGCAGAAAACAGCGATTAGCTTTTGATCAAGTATCCGAGTTCGACAGAGGAAGAATAGTGGCCTACCGAGATTGTGGATTATCTTTCAGGGAAATCGGTAGTCGTGTTGGACGAAACCAAACAAGTGTAATGCGGATATGTAACCGTTTGATGCAGTAGGATACGACGGACCGACGGGGTCGATCGCATCTACCTCAGTGCACCACTTCACGTGAGGACAGGCAAATTGTGCACAAGGCGGTGACGGATCGCTCAGTCACATCACGAACTATAGCACAGCACATTGAGTCTGTAACGCATCGTTCAGTGTCTGCGCGTACCATTCGACGCCGTTTACAGCAGAGTGGTCTGTCCGCAAAACGTCCATTACTTGGTCTACCCTTGACGCTGAACCACAGACATCTCCGCCGCCAATGGTGCGATGAAAGAAGGATGTGGCCAGCCTTTAAAAGCCAGCGCTACATCTCCGAAGTGTTGGAGCCAGTTGTCCTTCCTTACCTTCAGGGCTTGGCCACATCCATATTTTAAGAGGATAAAGCGCGACCATACGCATTGTCCAAAGATTCTTCGTCAATCACCAGATTGAATTACTTCCCTGGCCGGCTCGCTCTCCGGATCTTTCGCCGATAGAAAACATGTGGACCATGGTTGCTCAACGATTGACCCAGATTACACCCCCAGCTGCCACAACAGATCAACTTCGGCAGCGTGTCTGCTTAGTCTGCTGTACCCCAAGAACACATCCAAAGTCTCTTAGAATCTATCCCGAGACGTGTGGCATCGGTGATCTCCAACAATGGCGGCTACTCTGGCTACTGATTCTGGCAGGAACCACACTTCACAGAAGTCTATAAATTTAATCATTTGGTACTTGGTCAACATGTTATCTACAAAATAAATTTTTTTGTGCTGTCTCTTTCTTTCACGGTGTTGCATTTACAGTGGCCAGCAGTGTATGTCAACTGGCCGTGGCTAAAAGTTATGAGATCTCTCGCCTATAAAATGCGTAGCTTCCTTGAAAAAATTCCATACCTTCACTATAAAAATTTATCTCCAATTAATGCCTATTACACATCTTTTATTTGGCAGTAATGTCTCTGAATATAATTTGATATTTACTAAAAGTGTTTATTCATATATTCTAATAAGTCCAGTTATGGAGTCGCAAACTTTTAAACCACTAGCTAGTTCTTGTCAAAAAAATAAGCTCTAGCAATTTGAATCGATCGTAGTGTTGAAGAAGTGTGAGTTATTGGCTCCCACGCGAGTCTTCATTTGGTAATTCTTGTCCATAGTTACAATATGTGTCTTGCCAATAGTTCTCGCATAACTCCAAAACGAAATTTTTTCAAAAGTTGTACCTTCCTTGTTGTTAAGAACTATTTATACATATATGGTGTCAAAAAAGTATAGACACACTTTCGAAAATGAATTAAAAATAAGCAAATGTTTCCACTAACAGTTTTTTATGCCCCATAAGGAAAATATTAAAGTTTTTGTTTAATAAAGTGCAAACTAGATGGTGCAATTCCCGCGTTTTGCAACATAAAAATAGTTTCACCCCAAGATCCAGTGGGAATGGTTTATCAAATTTAAAACTACAACACATATACAGCCTTAAATGAGACACCACCACACAGGAGTTTGGAATTGAAAAAGGTTTTAGATAAAAAAAAGTTTCTCTGGTGATGAAGGAGAAAATTAAGTCCAATATTGTGGCCACCTAGATCTTTACACGTAACACCTTTACACTTTTTGTGGAAATACATGATAAACAATGTTAACCAGTCTCTAATTCATAACACTGATGAATCGAAAGGTTAAATTACAGCGGCCATTCAGAATGTTGATTCTGCAATAGTTCATGGACCCTAACCAGAAATTTTGTATAAATCCAAAATGTTATATACTCACATTTCGTATATGTTAGATGTGTCATACACGTACATTAAAATCGTGCAACAAAATATTGTAAAAGAACTTTTGTATTTTCTTTATTAAACATAAGAAACCGTATATGAATATCTTTCATTGTTTATTTGAAAGTATAGACATTTTTCGGACAAGTGATATTTGATGCCCACATTACAGCTTAAATATAATAAAATCAAAGTATTCTTAGATTTACACATACGAATATCATCACTGTTTTTCAATCTGATGTGAACAAACCAGCTTAAAAATTAATGTCTGGTCCCAATATTTGCATTATAATAGCTTCATCTCTGCTAGTCTCCATATATATATCAATATAATTAGCTCAATATTGAAGACTAAATTAATTAAGTAGAGTTGATTCGCTTCACATTATAAATATGATTTTTTTGTGCAGCTGATTTCTCTTGATGAAATTACCCTATCAGTAGCATTAAAGTTCTGCTCAAAAGTTCCTGAGTTATGGAAGCTAAAAAGAATTATCCCCAATAGTAAATAACTGTCTTAAGAATGTAACTGTGTAACATTGTTTACTTGCAACGAATTCTAAACATTTTTACAAGTGCTCCAATCATTGAAAGATTATCTTCCAAATCGGAAAATTCAAAATTATCTAGAAACAAATAAATATATTTAAAAGTAAGAATAATTAAAAAAGCATTTATAAAAAGATGTGTTACAACATTCGAAATGTCCTGGAGCGTACCTAATTACAATTATCTTTATCTTGGAAAATATTCAAAAAATAAAAGTAAAATTATCCAGATAACTTTAATGGTACGTATAATAAAGTTATTAGTATGAAATTAATTTGAAATTTGATATATATAATGGATCTTATTAATATATTTAAGAAACAATTCAAAAACAGAAGAAAGTTTGATGAGCTCTAATTTATTTTCGATATAAAAAACGTTAATGAATACCTTTTGCTTCCACAAAAATAAATGAAAATAGTGAAAACATTTAAACATAAGAAACATTTTGCTGATTTTCTGTTTTTTAATTTCATGGATTGGGACTCAGCCACTGTTGGGTCATAAGTTTAGTGAAACGGGATGAAGTTTTAATAAATGTTTATTTCTTCTTGATCCGAATATTGAGAATTTTCATACTTGTAGAAAGGTTTGTGTAATCGAACCCGAAAAATAAACATTACTTATTTTTTAATGAAATTTCTCGGAGGAATCTTTAAGAAACTCTTGATGTTCTCTTGATTTGGTTTATTCTCTCAGGAAACTTTCCTAAATTAACTTATTTGTTGTATTACTACCAAACTCATAACTTCCATTTTCTGCTCTACTAATATTTCACTGTATACATAGGTAACCCTGCTTCCTTATTTCCTCTTCAGATGTGTTTGAAAAGTTATATTTATTTTCGTACATCACAATTCCTTCATAAAGGAGGGCTCCAATATCAAAAAACGTGATAAAAAAACCTTCAAGGGTTACTTGAACGAAAACATGCGAGAGAATCCACTACAGATTATATCATGAAAATTTACCGTTTGATTGCCTGTACCAAGTAATTTAATCAGCCCTTTGATAGTTTACGGATTAAATTTTCCAAAGTTGAGTCTTTTGTTTATGTGTATATCCCTTAATTTTCAATGTAGTGATCCAAAAAATCTTTTATTCCATGAAAAAAAAACTGCAGTAAATTATTATACGATACATAAATGTTAAGCTGCTTCTTCACTAAGGACGCGCGGACATCTTTATAGTTATACACTGACCATTTTCTTAAAAATAAGCCTTTGGACTGTAACAAATACCCATTTTATCTTGTATTTGTGCTGTTTTTTGAGATGTAGAAAACATAATGGAAAACAAGCTGGTAAGCGGGAAAAAAGACTTCATACCTTCAGACTTTTTGGTAGAGATTGGAGATCCATCGCTTTTACTTTCAGAATAATCTGTTTTACTCTTGTCCGACTGACCTTAAATATCAATATCAAATTTTCCATAAGGATTCACGTGCCAACTTGAATAAAATGGAAAAAGTGCAGCTCAACGCAGCGAGATTAATCACATGTGTCTCAGCTATAACTACTCAAAGAATGTGTTTTCTTATAAGTTGGATATGCATCCCGAGCCACTGAGATTCGTAGAGTGTATTTCAACAAATACTTCAGTAAGCTCAGTACTTTTGATCCTTTTAATTGGATCTATATCTATGTCTTTATTTTAAATTGAACCAATAGTCTATGCTTTAAGAGAGAAAGTACTCTTATTTATGTCAGGAAGAAATATTTGATCCATTTTAATGTTGAACAGGTGATGCGTTTTAGTTCTATCTTCCTAGCACTTTTGATCATGACGTTCGTTTTTCATGACATATTTATGACTATAATTATCCAGATCATCTCAGACAAATGACTCTTGAGGTCTTCAATAATATTCCTGCCAAGGCATAAATAATATATACAGATGGTAAATGATCATATATGCATAGAGCAGGGAGTGGTATCTATACCAATACCTACCATGGATATATTAGATGCTGCATCAGAAACTTCGATCATTGTTATGTCTTTAGGTCGGAAACAGTGGTGGTGTATCTGTTGGGCGCTTAGGGCTGGTGCCCAGGAGCCCGGAAGGGCCTGAAAAGGCCCAGATAAGCTGGATTTAACCAGATATTTTGATTATAAATTTCGATGCGCCAGTGTCAAGGGGGCCTGTAGATCTTCTGCACCCAGGGCCCGAAATGAGCTTAAACCGGCACTGGTTGGAAGTCATCACAATCAGCAAAGCACATGATATTGCTCTCTACTCGGACAAGGACCGTATTTCATGATTATACACAAAAGAGATCAGAATATCTATTCTAAATTATTAGAACTTGAGCACAGGATTTTTTCCCATGCCGCTGTGCGTGGCATTGAGACTGGTCTAATTCATGGTTTAATTTTATTGATTTGCCTGTACCAAGTAATTTAATCAGCCCTTTGATAGTTTGTTACAAAAAATTCTGAAGTCAATAACCGGTCTAAGACAAATCTGAAATGTAACCTATTTAGAGCATTTTTTTTTTACTTACTATGTCAAAAATAAGGTTATTAAAAATAAAACATTTAAGAGGTGAATCGATTACGCTAATCAAGTGAATTAATTCATTAAAAAATATTGTGTTATATTCAGTTCGTTTTTAAATATTAACTGAGATGTCAATTTCATACAGTTCTAGTATAATTTATTCCAATTACTATGTTTTTTTTCTTCTTGGTTGTATACAAAAATATGAATTTTAAACTTAACTTTGCAATAGTAAGTTTGGTAAGACTACAGACTTATTTTTTATTAATTTAAGAATATTTTAACATGATCCATCCGTTTAAATCCAAACCGTTTTTATATTACAGGTGTTTAAATGTGAAAGAAGTAC
The DNA here is from genome assembly GCA_019973955.1 of Trichonephila inaurata madagascariensis. Classification (NCBI taxonomy): domain Eukaryota; kingdom Metazoa; phylum Arthropoda; class Arachnida; order Araneae; family Nephilidae; genus Trichonephila; species Trichonephila inaurata. The sequence continues at coordinate 56,104 of BMAV01004084.1, forward strand.
GTTCTCCTTACCACGACAAGAGTAACCTGCGTTGTAATATCCTTCCGTGCAAATGCAATCCGCCTTCATGTTGTATCGGTCATAAAGGCCGGAAAATGTACAGTTGAATCCTCTTCCACAGTCACAATCTGGAAAATAATCACAAAACCGTAAAGGTGGAAAAAATATAATTTTTCCATCTTAAACTTATATACAATATATATGAGATCTACATTGGGGTGTGTGTTCAGAATTATAGAACTTGCATATTTTGTCAAATTTCATGAAAAGAATTAAAAGAAATGCAAAAATACTGCATTGAAAAAAGATGCAAATTTTGTATATCGAGTACGCAAGCATATACGTGTGTGGGGACGGAGCTAGTTGAAGAACAGGATTTATAAGCACGCGTGTTAAAATCTGCATTTTGTTCCTTAGCATACCTATCGGAATTCCTAAGTGTTCCTTTGCAGCAATCGGTTACATTAAAAAATTCAAACACTAAAACTTACCACTAACATTTAGATGAGGGAATGAGGTGGGGTGAATTGAGGTAGCCTAGAAGTATGTGACTGTCAAATCCAGATTTGTACAGAATTGAACTTAACGTCAAGCGTCATGTTGAACTTACAGAAACAGTTTCAGGATATCAAATCCGTCGAGAGTAAGCCTGGACAATGTCATCCAAGAGCTAGGACGGCCTAAAGGATTGTCATTTGTCAATTATAGTGAGGTGTAACAGGGATATGCCACAAGTTCTCAGCTATCGCATAAATTGTATGCGACCATAAGAACCCGAGTTTCAAGGGTGGCTGTAATCAGGAGATTTCCTGAGAGGGTGCTGTTTGCAAGAAGACCTGTCAATTGCTTCTCACTCAGTTCTGCGAACAGAATAATACGCTTAAAAAGTCGCAGAGATTATAGAGATTGGAGTATGTATCAATGTGTGACCCTGTTATTTAAGGAAGAATCTTGGTTCGACCTAACCAGTGATTCTCGCCCTACTCTCTTATGGAGAAAACCAATAACCCCCTACCTGAACTCCAATGTCCGAGAAATTAAAAAATTACGACAGCAAAAGGCTTGATGGTCTAGGCAGGCATCACCGCTCTCCCTGTTTTTTTTTGGAAAGAGGCACTATGACGAATAGGGATCGGTCTTGCAGACTTATGTTCCACTTTGCATGCAGGCAGTTGGGCCTGATTTTATTTTAATGGATGAAAACACGATGCCACAAACTTTCTTGGGTTTTACCTAACCAGTGATTCTCCTGTACTCTCTTAGGAGAAAACCAAAACCCCTACCTGAACCCAATGTCCGGGGAAAATTAAAAATTATGACAGCAAAGGTTGATGGTCAGGGGGTCACACTGAATCTCCCTGTTTTTGGAAAGAGGCACTGTGACGAATAGGGATGAGGTCTTCAGACTTATATTCCACTTTCCATGGGGGAGTTGGGCCCGATTTTTTTTTTTAATGGATGAAAAACCGATACAAACTTATCTTGGTTTATAACCCGGATTCTCACTGTACTCTCTTATGGGGGAAAAACCCAAAACCCCTACCTTAACCCAATTTCGAAATTAAAAAATTTCGACACAAAAGGGGATGGTCAGGCAGGCATCACACGAAACTCCCTGTTTTTTTTTTTAAAGAGGCACTGTGACGAATAGGGGTCAGGTCTTCAGACTTATGTTCCCCTTTCCATGGGGGGTTGGGCCTGATTTTAATGGAAGAAAACACGATGCCACAAACTTATCTTGGTTCTACCTAACCAGTGATTCTCACTGTACCCCTTATGAAGAAAACCAAAACCCCCCACCTGAACTCCAATGTCCAAAAATTAAAAAAATTTCGACACAAAGGCTTGATGGTCTAGGCAGGCATCACACTGAATCTCCGTGTTTTTTTTTGGAAAAAGGGACGTGACGAAAAAGGGATGGGGCCCGAGACTTATGTTCCCCCTTTCCATGCGGGCAGTTGGGCCTGATTTTATTTTAATGGATGAAAACGCGATGCCACAAACTTATCTTGGTTCTACCTAACCAGTGATTCTCACCGTACTCTCTTATGGGAAAAAAAACCCCTACGAACTCCAATGTCCGAGAAATTAAAAATTTCGATAGCAAAAGGTTGATGGTCTAGGGAGGCATCCCGAAACTCCTGTTTTTGGAAAAAGGCACTGTGACGAATAGGGGTCGGTCTTCGCTTATGTTCCCCTTTTTCCCTGCGGGCAGTTTGGGGCCCGATTTTTTTTTTTTAAAGGATGAAAAAAAGGGTCCCCCAAAATTATCTTGGTTTTTTCCCAACCAGTGATTTTCCCGTACCCCTTTGGAAAACCAAAACCCCTACCTGAACTCCCAAAGTCCAGAAAATTAAAAAATTTCGGCAAAAAGGCTTGATGGTCTAGGCAGGCATCACACTGAATCTCCCTGTTTTTTGGAAAGAGGCACTGTGACGAATAGGGATCAGGTCTTGCAGACTTATGTTCCACTTTCCATGCAGGCAGTTGGGCCTGATTTTATTTTAATGGATGAAAACGCGATGCCACAAACTTATCTTGGTTTTACCTAACCAGTGATTCTCACTGTACTCTCTTATGGAGAAAACCAATAGCCCCTACCTGAACTCCAATGTCCGAGAAATTAAAAAATTACGACAGCAAAAGGCTTGATGGTCTAGGCAGGCATCACACGAATCTCCCCCGTTTTTTGGGAAAAAGGCACTGTGACGAATAGGGATGAGGTCTTCAGACTTATATTTCCCCTTTCCATGCAGGCAGTTGGGCCTGTTTTATTTTAATGGATGAAAACGCGTGCCACAAAACTTGGTTTTTCCTAACCCGTGATTCTCACTGTACTCTCTTGGGAAAACCAATAGCCCCCACCTGAACTCCAATGTCCGAAAATTAAAAAACGACAGCAAAAGGCTTGATGGTCAGGCGGCATCACACTGAATCTCCTGTTTTTTGGAAAGAGGGACTGTGACGAATAGGATGAGGTTTCCCGACTTATGTTCCACTTTCCATGCAGGCGTTTGGGCCCGATTTTATTTTTTAAAGGATGAAAAACCGATGCCACAAACTTATCTTGGTTTTTACCTAACCCGTGATTCTCACTGTACTTTTTCTTTGGAGAAAAACCAATGCCCCCCACCTGAACTCAATGTCCGAAATTAAAAAAAACGACGCAAAAAGGGTTGATGGTCTGGCAGGCATCACACTGAATCTCCTGTTTTTGGGGGAAAAGGGGCCCGTGACGAATAGGGATGGGGCTTGCAGACTTTTTACTTTCCATGCAGGCAGTTGGGCCTGATTTTTTTTTTAAAGGATGAAAAACCGATACAAACTTATCTTGGTTTTACCTAACCAGTGATTCTCCTTTTCCCCTTTTTGGGGAAAAAAAAATAGCCCCTACCGAACCCAATGTCCGAGAAATTAAAAAAAACGACAGCAAAAGGCTTGATGGTCAGGGAGGCATCACACTGAATCTCCCTGTTTTTTGGGAAAAAGGCACTGTGACGAATAGGGATCATTTGCAGACTTATGTTCCACCTTTTTTCCGCAGGCAGTTGGGCCCGATTTTTTTTTAATGGATGAAAAACCGATGCCACAAACTTATCTTGGTTTTTCCAACCCGGGTTCTCACTGTACCCCTTATGGGAAAACCAAAGCCCCTACCTGAACTCCCAAAGTCCGGGAAAATTAAAAAATTTCGACAGCAAAAGGCGATGGTCTAGGGGAGGCATCACACGAATCTCCCTGTTTTTTTTGGAAAGAGGCACTGTGACGAATAGGGGTCGGTCTTAGACTTTTGTTCCACTTTCCATGCGGGCAGTTGGGCCTGATTTTATTTTAATGGATGAAAACCCATGCCACAAACTTATCTTGGCAACCAGTGATTCTCACTGTACTCTCTTATGGAGAAAACCAAAACCCCCACCGAACCCAATGTCCGAAATTAAAAATTACGAAAAAAAGGGGATGGTCTAGGCAGGCATCCCCGAATCTCCCTGTTTTGGAAAAGAGGCACTGTGACGAATAGGGATCAGGTCTTGCAGACTTATGTTCCACTTTCCATGCAGGCAGTTGGGCCTGATTTTATTTTAATGGATGAAAACGCGATGCCACAAACTTATCTTGGTTTTACCTAACCAGTGATTCTCACTGTACTCTCTTATGGAGAAAACCAAAGCCCCTACCGAACCCAATGTCCAGTTAAAAAAATTACGACAGCAAAAAGGGGATGGTCAGGCAGGCATCCCCCTGAATCTCCCCCGTTTTTGGGAAAAAGGCACTGTGACGAATAGGGGTGGTCTTGCAGACTTATGTTCCCACTTTCCATCAGGCGTTGGGCCTGATTTTTTTTTAATGGATGAAAAAGCGATGCCACAAACTTATCTTGGTTTTTCCAACCAGTGATTCTACTGTATCTCTTATGGAAAACCAATAGCCCCTACCGAACCAATGTCCGAAATTAAAAATTTCGACAGCAAAGGCGATGGTCTGGCAGGCATCACACTGAATCTCCCTGTTTTTGGAAAGAGGCACGGAGAATGGGGGTGAGGTCTTGCAGACTTATGTTCCACTTTCCATGCGGGCAGTTGGGCCTGATTTTATTTTAATGGATGAAAACGCGATGCCACAAACTTATCTTGGTTCTACCTAACCAGTGATTCTCACTGTACTCTCTTATGGAGAAAACCAATAACCCCTACCTGAACTCCAATGTCCGAGAAATTAAAAAATTACGACAGCAAAAGGCTTGATGGTCTAGGCAGGCATCACACTGAATCTCCCTGTTTTTTGGAAAGAGGCACTGTGACGAATAGGGATCAGGTCTTGCAGACTTATGTTCCACTTTCCATGCGGGCAGTTGGGCCTTTTTTTTAATGGAAGAAAACGCGATGCCACATACTTATTGGTTCGATGATTTTCTGAAATTAGTGTATTCACCAGACAGAGTGGCCTTCCAGTTCTGAAAACCTCAAACCTACACAGCATACTTGGGAATTGCAACTTTCAATCCTCCATTGGAGAACCACTCAAGGCCTGAAAATAGTGTCACCACCATGCTGAATGATCTCTTAATAGTGATATTGATCCCCCATTTAACCAATAATTTGCTCCGTTATTTAACAATTTGCTTTGTATGGGAACCACAGCAATATTGATCAAACACTCTGTTAAAGTACAATATTTAATTGCCTATAATGTAAAAAATGGATACTTTAGATGGCTCATGAGAATCGGGATCTCGTACACTCTAAGAAAGACTCAGAAACACAGGCCAACGAAACACGCCATGACAGTTTTCCTGGATTTGCTTAAAACATTTGATAGATAATGAAAATGCTATAAGCTGTTAAATAAATCCTTCCAAGAGGAGGCTATCAGAGGTAGAGCCCTTCCTTGAATCTCAAACTTTTTAAATAATCAAAATTTCTATGCCAAATATCAAACTAACTCCTCAGAATTTTTAAAAATGTATCATGGCTCTACTTTGAGCTCCACTCGTTTCTTGTTGTTTATTTCTGGGATTGTTTAAAGTACTGGAAGTTTCAAAAGTCATGCACAGCAACCTTTGTGGTCGAATTTTAAAGACAGATGAATTATGTTATCATATGAAATAAAGGGCAAATAAATGTTGAACGGTTATCTTTATTGACAAGTGTCTCAAACATGGTAAAATCACAGTAAATATTCAAAATGATGTCCATTTTTCTGGACACGCAGTCCAACCCTTTTTACCAGATTAATGGACATTTTATGAAGAGTATGAGATTTAATGTTCGATATTGCATGAAGGATGTTACTCCAGTTCATCAAGCGTATGGGGATTATTCCTGAAGGCGACATTTTTCAGATATCCCCAAAGGAAAAAAACTGGAATTGACAAGTCCGGAGAACGCTGAGGCCAAAGTCTTTTAGAAATGACACGATTATCGAAAAATTCAGTTAAAACTTCCATACTGTCCGGTGATAAGTGACATGTTGCACCATCTTGCTACAACCAATATACCGTCCATCACTGTTCAGCAAGGATATGAATTCCGTAATGATTTTATTGTAGACGGACGGTCTTTTCAACGGACTTCTTTGTAAAGAGGTCTCCACATCTGCCACTTTCGTTTTCACTATTGACGCTCTACCCGATCGCTTCCTGTCAGCAACCGATCCTGTGTCATGGAACCGTTGTACTAAATGTGTTATCGTTGATGCATTTGGTGATGTTTCACCAGGATATTTCTGCTGAAATGCATTTATCACACGGCAATGAGATGTTGTAGCGAAATAAAATTCCACGGTGGCTATTTTTTGCTCTCGGTAAAACCTCATGCACTTCAGGTTGTGCTCAACCACCTACAACTGACAAGTATTTTGAAACTGATGCCTGTTACGTTCAAAACTTCTTATAATGGGGCATCTGCTGCCATCAAGTGACAGAATTCGCAACCAACCCTTTTGGTTCTTAAGCAACAAGGATTACCATGTGGATGTGCGTGACTTTTGAAACACCCGGTATCAACTCTTGCCAAATTGCCTTCTTCAGTTTTATGCGGTGCAATAATTCAGATATTAGTCAAATGAAATTCCAAATGAATGCTTGCTTGATAGCCGTATAAGTGTAGACAGATGTTCACAAACTTAATTTCAACACATTCGATTCCTAAAGCTGCTTCTTCACTAAGGACAGACATCTTTATAATTATACACCAGACCACTTTCTTAAAACTGAGCCTTTGAACTGTAACAAATACCCATCTTATCTTGTATTTTTGCTGTAGTTTGAGATGAACTGTAGAAAACATAATGAGAAACAAGCTGATCAGCGGGAAAAAAGACTTCAGATCATTTAATGTATTTTTGGTAGAAATTGGAGATCCATCGCTTTTACTTTCAGAATAATCTGTTTTACTCTACTCCGGCTGACCTTAAATATCAACACCAAATTTTCCGAAAAGGTTCACTTGCCAACTTGAATAAAATGGAAAAAATGCAGCTCAACGCAGCGAGATTATATAATGACTTATCTCAGCTATAAATACCTACAGAATGTGTTTCCTTATAAGGTGGAAATGCATTCCGTGCAACTGAGATACGAGATTTATTTCAACAAACACTTCAGTAAGCTCAACATCTTTGGTTCTTTTAATATCTATGTCTTTATTTTAAATTGAGTCTATATCTATGTCTTTATTTTAAACTGGACCAGTAGTCTCTGCTTTAAGAGAGAAAATACTCTTATTTATGCTAGGAAGAAATATTTGATCCCTTTTAATGTTGAACAGGTGGTGCATTTTAGTTCTATCTTCCTAGAACTTTTGATCATGACGTTTCCATGACATAGTTATGTCTATAATTATCTGGATCATCTCAGACAAATGACTCTTGGAGTCTTCACTAATATTCCTGGACAGGTATATATAATTTATACAGATGGTATAAGATAATATATGCATAGAGCAGAGGGTGGTATCTATACCAATACCTTGGAGATATTAGATGCTGCATTAAAAACTTCGATCATTGTTATATCTTTAGGTCGGAAGAGCAGTGCTGGTTTATTCACTGGGGCTTAGGGCTGGCGCCTAGGAGCCCAGAAAGTCCCGGATAAGCAGGATTTGACCAGATTTTTTGGTTATAAATTTCGATGCGCCAGTGTCAAGGGGGCCTGTAGATCTTCTGCACCCAGGGACCGAAATGAGCTTAAACCGGCACTGGTGGGAAGTCATCACAATCAGCAAAGCACTTGATAATGCTCTCTACACGGACAAGGGCTATATTTCATGATTATTCACAAAAGAAGTCAGAATATACATTCTAAATTATTAGAACTTGAACAGAGGATTCCTTCCCATGCCGCTGTGTGTGGCATTGAGATGGCTGACGACTTGAGGTTGAGAGATATTCATGCTCTAATTTTATTGATTTATCTCTTTCAGAAATACATTTCTTCTACAAATTTAAATTAATTCGCCTCGGAGAATTCCTCTTGCTCGCCACTGGTACTCGATTAAGAGTCCAGACATGTCTATGCAGAGAAGGAGAATCAGATGTCTCCAGTCAGCCTTGACTAGATATAGAAACGGGAATTTTCGCACTATGAAATTCAATGAGGGGAGGAAGACTTTTTCTACTTGTACTTGTTCCTTCGCTGTCTCCATTTCTCATCTTTTTAAAATATATTGACATCTGCTTGAAACATTAGTCGGTTCAGAAAGATTAGTGTTATCCTGTTTAATATATGTGAATAAAATCATAAAATCTTTCTATTTTGATTATAAGTGTGCCAGTGGCGTAACGAAGAATATAAGCCCCCCTCGCAAAGTCAGGTTTTGGGCCCAAGCCAAATCTTACAAAGGGTTACGATTTGGCGTTAGTCAGACCCACGATATGGGGGTGTACGTTACTGCACTGAAGAGCATGCCTACTCAATATAATTTCATATATTTATAATAAAATATAGATTTAACGAAGTGTAAAAAGTATTTTTATTAAAAAAATTTAATAGTTACATCGGCATTCGGAATTGCTCACTCTTCCAAATTCTGGGTCACACACGCATTCCTTTCGAGTTCCTTTCCAGACACATCTCCCATATTTACAAGGGCAATCTGAAAGTAAATAAATAATAAAAATGAAAGAACTGTTAGACAAACAACATCCAACTGGATACATTCAATATTTTTCCGGTCCTGACAGTTGTGCTTCTTTTAGTTGACTTCTTTAAAAAAATGTTCTTAAAAAAGGAACAACTTGATATAATATATTATATAAAAATTCTTATAACATGTTACACTTGAGAAAATAAGAAAACGCTTTAGTGGTAAAATAAAATTTGTCTTAAAGATTTGGACTGATTAAGTAGAAGTATTGTTAGACGAATGTGTGAAAATCAAAGAAGTTTGTAGCATCGCTGGAATATGATTTATGGTTCATAGTTCTAAGTTGGAAAAGGTTCGATATACCGGAAATGTCCTATGGAATAGTGGGAAAAAGCTGCCATGGCATGTTAAACTCAGTGAATTTGGAATGTTTCTCTCTATGACAATTTAAGAGAAATGGCGACACATGGATTTGTCAGCTCAGAAGTCATTTTCCTCAAAGGAAGTATATTATGAATTTTAAGGCCATTGTGTGTGTAGTTGTGTTGAAAAGTTCATTTAACGCAATAAATGAAAATTTAATAGTTTAACATATACTCTAGTAACAAATATTGTATTAACATATACTATATTAACATTACTCTATTTACATATACTCTATTAACGTTTACTCTATTAACACATATACTCTATTAACATATACACGAATAACGAGTCGATTAAAGATTTAGAAAAACAAGTAAAAAAAAAAATAAACATAAAACTGTTACTTGGAGAGGTATATATAATAACATCTTTTATATATATATAATTTGTTTGAACTTACTTGAACAAATGTGTGTACAATATTATACATATTAATATACAGAGGCCGGAGTCTTAGATGTATAGTGTATCCGAAAAGAGTCAAATCTATGTCATATGTACAGCATTAATTTTACAACCTATTACTAAAGCCCACTTTACCTTTTAAATAGTATGGAAGATTTAAGACGATAGACAGAGTATTGTCCAAAAGAAAATCCTTCCTATCTATCGGAAGCTGAGATGATTTTACTCGTATAGACTTGATGTGTTATGTGCGAATAATGAATGGTGCGCCTATTGAAATCGAGTAATAAAACATTGTAAAAAACTTCGATGTTTTCTTTATGGAACACAAAAAGCACGTGATTATTTGTCTGTTTCTTTTTAATTTCCAGTATATTTAGGTATTTTAGGTAGCTGCCTAGGTTTCTAAAGTAGTTTTGATTAAAATTAACAATCTATTTCTTTATTTTAGAACCCATTTATCAGTGTTTCTAAACCTGAGATTTTTCTATGAAATAATGCAGGAGGTGAAAAGGAAACCGGAAGTTGATTGTTTTTC
>BMAV01004084.1:74106-107220 GCA_019973955.1 Trichonephila inaurata madagascariensis
TGAATTCCTGCACAATGTCGCCACTGTGTTGGAATAGTGTACTGTAGAATTTCATGACCCCAAAACTTCCCTTCGTTAGGATCGCTACGAATCCATTCTAAAACAACTCGAGAATCACTCCACAATGTTATATTTGACGGAAGGATATTGGTTTAAGCACAGAAGTATCGCAATAATCTCGCTGCCATAAAAGCCGCCAAGAGATCCAAACGGGGTAAGGTAACTTTTCTGATAGGTGCTAGACTGTTGCAAGTGCACACTAAATGTACATTGTATTGATAACTTTTGACTGTAACAATGTACAGACAGAACCATAGGTATGCTCAGATGCGTCGCAAAACACATGAATAGCAAAGGGAATATGTGATGAAGTACCATTAAATCATGACATTTGAATAGAGTAATTGTTATCCAATCTTTTATACAGCTGCATACCATAAAGTTGCTAAGTTTGGGGGAAGTAACTCGTCCCGTGTGATACCTAGAACCCATGTATGAACCCATCTTGAAACAGAACTTTTCCAAGGATTGTAAATGGTGAGAACAGTCCCAAGAGGTCTTAAAATATAGCAATACAGCGAAGGAGCCATCTCTTTATAAGTTGTTTGTCTTGAGCAGCACGAAGAGAGGTACTGAAAGCATTTCTGAAAGTATCCTATCCACTTCATTTCCAATATTTTAACGATTGTTTCGAATTCTTCACCTTGAGTTCGCAATAGGTTTTGCAGCATTAAGAAGTTAGTAGCCCTTTTATGCATAGGAATTTTAATCAATAGCATTAAGCCTGTAATTTCTCTATGTAATGTGATTATCTTGTGCTAGTGTGTATCAACAATAGCTACAAAGTCCTACATATTGCCGCACACATAATTTGCTACAAGTCCCGACAGCCCAGTTGGCAGAGCGTTGGACTCCATTTCCCTGGTCTCGGGTTCGAATCCCGGCCCCGGAAGATTTATCCAAAGACTGGAATTTTTGTTTTCATTATTAATGTATTGTTTGCCTAGGTTCTAGATGAATCTAGATCATTCTTTAGAATTTGCATACTGGATATTTCTCGAATATTCGGTAAGTGTATAAAAGCCGAGTACGTTGCCAGTTGGGCATGTTCTCAGTCCAGTGTTGTATCGAGCTTCTTCGTTAGATTAAATCTAATTGTTTGCTTAACTGAACGGTGTGTACTTCTTTCGAACTCCGTATATAAATATTTTTGTCCAGTATGGGAGAAGCAGATGTCAATTCCTTCATGTGTTTTGAAGCCTATTCTTTTGTTGCACTCAACAAAAAGGGGCTGCAGGTTAGTCCGAATGGTAGACGAGTAAAACTGTAAGTAGTTATTTCGTTTGTAAAAGTCTCGTTCTGTAACAATTTGCAACAGAAAAATCTAGTTTGCATCTTAATCCTTTTTGTGTAAACTCAATTGTAAAAAGATTGATGTCTATCACCTGTAATTGCAAAGAGGAGAGAGACCCAACAGTTTCAGGTAGAATATTTTGACCTACTTCTAAAGTGTCATTCAGTTATGGCATTAAAGGATCACATGATGAGGCATCGAAAACAATCCGGAATTTTGTTTCGTTGAGTTTCGCCTTTTTCACAGCATTATGGGGTAGGTAATGTATTGTATTTTCATTCGAGGTTTCTAGCTGACAGACTTCAACGTGTTCTTGTTCGATGTAATTCAGCACACATCCCCCTTTCATATTCTTTCTTCATTTCTACAAAAAATCATTAACTGTAAATCGCTTCTAAAGAGAATTAAGACGGTTTTTTTTTTGCATTAGCCATGTTTGGGGGCAATGCTGAGGCTGTAGGTTTCCAAGACATAGAAAACAACTCTACGATTGTCTTCAGTTTGGTAGGTTTTTGAAAATTCTGCCATAATTTCTTTCCGTCGAACAGTCTTGTTTTTGATTCAAGTGTTTCTGATTCCAATGGAATCCAATTCCCATAAACATCACACTTGGTTATCCAAATGATCATCAGAGATTTGAACAGAAGCATGATGAACATTTGGACCATGTGTGGTAATAGTGTGTGTTTTCGACCCACTGAGTACCCATCCAAAGATAGAAGGTATCATGACAATGAAATCTTCAATCTTAATTGGCGATTTTGTTGTAACCACATGCCATTAAAAGTCACAACCTATAAGCAATTCTATAAGTAAGTAGGAGTCTTCTGGAGGATCAGCGAGTATCAGTTTTTGGCTTTCAGCAAAGCAAACAATGTCTGCAGGGGCTGCGGTATGTGAAATATATTTGTTGGAAAACTTTCAAATGCTGTCATCAAATCAGTGTTTTTATTCCACACACTTGAAAGTGAAAATTGAACACACCGTCGCATGTCCTGTGACGAAGTAGGTGATTCAAAGGTATGTACATTTATTTTTCAGAACTAACATTTGAGAGTTTCAGTTTGTCAATAAGGCTTGCATCGATGAAGCTTGCTTGTCTACATCCATCCAAAATGCATCAGGTTAGATGTGTTATACCTGTGGGGCCAATAATATACACGCCTGTAGTTTGCAGATGTGTGAAGTTTTAGGAATGTTAATTTGGTTAACTTCCTTGTTTGGGATAGAAGTGTTTATAGATTCGGTAGACAAATGTAAACATGATGTGTTTTTTTACACTTCATACAGTGAACCAAGTCTTTACGAGGGCACTTTGTCATTTTGTGTGCACGACTGATGCACAAAAAGCAGCAATTAGTGCTTTTTAGCTTGTGAATGCAAGTGTTATAGTCAGTTATAGTTTCACATTTCTGAGCCCAATGGCCTGCCGATTCACAAAAGGCACAAAAATGTGTATGATTATTTTTCTTTAGCTTAGAAGTACGCTTAGTATTTAAATGGAAGGAAGTAGTAGGGGGCTATACATAACTATATCACCTTTTACTTTCTAACCTGTATAAGAGCTCCTTCCACACCATCTTTGCTATGTTTCCTTCAGAAAGGGACTCTCTTTTAGTATGACTGATCCAGATTTTACCAATCTCGTCTGGAAAAACTCTTAGAATTTTAGGAACCAGAACACGACCGTCATTATCTATTTGTTCTCCAACAGCACTCAAAGCTTGTAGTCACCTACTACATTCAATAAATGCTTCGCTCAAAGCTTCAAGAGTGATCTTTTGTATAGGGCATAAGTTTACAAAAATGTCTAAGAGGGTTTGGATAATCCTACCTTTATTTTCGGATTTAGATATCAACAAGTCAACAGTGTGTGTGTTATAGGCTTTAGCAATCACACTAATTCTGTCGACGAGTCGCTTTGCTTCACCATCCAAAAATCCTCTCAAAAAGAAGTGTTTGTTGACTAGCGAAAGAGAGTTGTTATTATCAATACACGGTTTAAAACACTTCTAGGAACTTGAAAATTCTTCTATGTCTCCATAAAATGTGTTTATTACAAACGAGGGGGGGGGGGGGGGTAATTTCACTTTCATATTAGTATTTGGTATTTATACAGTAGAGGGTAAAGATTCAGAAATTACCTGCTCGGATCCTTCTCGGATTTTCTTTTCGGCGAGAGAAATTGTTAACTTGGCGTTGTCTTCGTACTTTTCACATTCAACTACGTCTTGTTCGCATTCATCATCCGGAAACAAATTATATATTTCTTCGTTAACTTTGCTCAATTATTTTGTCTTTTCTTTCAAACCTTTCAGTTCATTATCGATATTGTTACATAGCGGCACTTCTTTCACCTTAGTTATCAAACGAGTTACAGCTGAACGTATCGTAGATATCTTCTGTTTTAAGTACAACAGTATATATCGTTTGGTGCCATTGCTTAAAAAATATATCGTTGTTCGAAATAAAAGTATCAGGAGTCACTATTTCACGTAATTAAAAATTCTCAGATTTCTTTCAATTAGGTTTCGGCACCAGATGATAGCTAATTAAACATTAAAAAGAAATTAAATAAACATTTAAAAACTACAGCGTCATTTTCTCGTTCTCATCTCTTCTTTTGTACACGTTCTCATCTCTTTTTTTCTCTCTTCTTTTGTACACAAAGAAACAAACTGTTGCCACTCACAACAAGACATAATAATTTTTAAATATCCTTATTATCAGAAATAAATAAAATATGCAAGATGGCGTCACTGTTTTAGATTACCTCAGACTGCGTGAGGATTTCAAGCGTGCAACAATGTCTTTTTAAATGTCAATGTCAAATTTTAATGTCAACAATGTCTTATTCCCTAGCAACTGAAGTAGACTTTATCGAAATCACGAATATTTTATTTTTGTTTTGGGCACAAAAAATATTGCTGTTCCCATTTTTTAGAAAATTACGGCAGTCCTCATAAATTTACCTTTCTTTACTAATGGTTGAAATTTGATTTTTTATTTTTATAAAATAACTTTTTTAGTTTAATGTGAATAAAAATAGAAATCCACTTTCCTTCGCAAACGATTAAGTATACATTGCCCTTTATCTTAAACATCTTGAATATTTTTTAAAATTTAAAAACATCTCTGACTGCATCTTACTGACTGGAAACTCCAAACAGAGAAGGAGGAAGAGAAGTAAAAGTAGTACACAGAGAGAGGAAGAATCGGAGTACCATCCATAGTCGAGATTATGCATAATGCATTTCAGAATTTAATAAAAATTAATTCATGATAGTAAAATTGAATAAAAATGTTTAATAAAATATAAAAAAAAACATTTTTAATCTAAAGGCTATTTTTATCATCAAAAAAGAGATTTTTTTTAAAAAAACAAAAATAGGAAACACGCAAATATATTATAAATTTATATATAAATAAAAGTTTCACCTTTCTCACTCAAATTTCAAAATGAAAAAAACTTTAAAAGCCTGATTTTTAAATTTTTTGGTTGATTTGTCGAATCGGGCGCTTCTCGCGCCAAGTGTTTTCTCGCCAAATCGATAAACGCGCCAAATCTGGTAACCCTTCTGAATTTGTTTTCCAGTGAAGTTTTTTGGTGAAATTGGGCGCATGCGCAATAGGTTTATTTAGTTTTAACGGTTTTAACGATATCGCAGCAAGTTGCGCTTACGTAATTCGTTTACAGTTTAATTTTAACCAATGATATTTTCTTGCGCTTGGGCAGAAAGCTTTTATTACTTTAAAAATTAACGATTCTTAATTTCTGCACATGCGCAGCTTTTTTATAACGGCCGTTAATGAGGAAACCCTACTTTCTTTTGCTCCGGTTGGGTCAGCTGTCTTCTTTCGGCTTCATTTTCTTCGTTTTGGGAATTATTTTTACAGGTAATATTTTTATTTCTTTCTCCACATAAATTTCAAAAGATTTCCATGATGTCCAGCGATGCTGTTAGGATTAATGTGAATGAATGCATGCAAAAATATGATGAGTATTCTGAAAGGTTTTTTGCCCTGTTGCCTGTGTTTGGAAAGAAAGCGGTGTTAGAATGGTGCATGAAAGAAGGTTTGAATGGATCATCGTATGTGTGTCCGAAATGTGGAAAAAGTATGGAATTGAGAGAAAGAACGGGTAACAAAGTGAATGATTGTTTTTGAATGGTACTGCAGAATTCAGTCGAGTGTGAAAGAGGATACTCAAGATGTGTTCAGGAGTGTAAGAAAAGGTCTTGGTTTCAATTGAGTAATATGGATATGGGAACCGTTTTGTTAGTGATGCAAAAATAAAGATGCTTTGGAAGGTGCTCTCAGAAATATGAAGTCACACACTAGTATAATTTCAGTAGGAAACTCATCGTCATCATAAATGTCGGAAAAAGCAGCATTTTTTAAAGGGAAGTGAAATTATTTCCATTTTTAAATGCCTAATTTTTGCTGCGATTTTCTGTTTCAAAACTTTAAAATATTACGTTTTTGATGATTTCCCTTCAGCCATCTTGAAGTTCGCGCTCCGGCGTTGCGTGTTGTGGTAGGGTTGCAACTCCGAAACACAACACTCAAAAACGCGCCAAATTGGCGATGTTTCACATTTTGGCGGAAAAGCGGCCGATTCGACAATTTCACCAATTTTTTTAAAGAATAATCGGCGGGACGCGACTTACGTATTGGCGGTCTACATGCAGCTCGAGTGTTTGACACGCCTCTTCAAAAACAATGTTTTACAACTTTGTGCTAAGATTCCACACAGGTTGTAGGTTGCATGTTAAAGCTTGCCAACCATGGCGTCATAGGATTCTGGAAACAAGGATAGATGTATTTTTCATAATTTTAAAATTTCCTGGACTATTGATGTCACATTTCACGAAGAATTTGTATGAGTTGTTTACGTTCTCAGCAAAAGTTTTATATCTAAATAATGTGATTTCATGTGCTAAAGTGTTTTTACGTTTTTAGCACATTTGGAAATCCCCCAAGAATACCTTACATTACTCATGTATCGAACGAATTAATACATACAATTCCTTGAATTTCCAGTCGGACGGTTTGATATTTTTTAAACATGTTTAAAATAGTGTCATTGTATTAAATGCAAGAATAGAATCTATGTTTCTTTCACTTTTCTTCTCTACTGAAAAAGCCGAAGTGTATTGTGTCCTTTCTGTTCGATGGTAATGCTAAAGAGAACTCTTGTAATGTGTGGAAGAATTCAAATAACCATCCATACTTTCAGTTACCATGCAGGAACTTTTAAGAACTTGTGACATAGCCATCTGTCGATAGCTATGTCTTGGGGGTTCCGCGTAAGTTAGAGGTGTGGGATTATCGGAAGGATGAGACATTCTATAATTCTTAATACGACTTTTATTAAGAATTTAACTTAAATTACTTATATAACGAACAAACTTATATTAAGTGAGAATAAACCAAAGTATGCCGATTTAATTAAGTCAGATCGCGCAATTAGATCACTTATCAATATAACTAATTAGATCCTCCTAATCTCAATTCAATAGTTTACTAGCGTTCAGAATATAATCCTCCTACCTTGGTTGAAGACTCAACGATTCTGATACTTTCAGGTAGACTGATGTGCTCGTGTGCAATAGTTGCTCCTTGTAAATATTAGCGAGGGTGGGCGTCTCCGTGATTCCTGAGTAGGCCGTCTAAACACACTTCCAACTGTTCCACACTAAGCTTTCTCTAAGATTGCCCTCCTTTCTCACTAAACTTTCTATCCTTTTAAAGGATATCTTATTTGCATTGTTGCTTCGTTTTTCCACTTGGAATTGGGTTGGAAAAGTTTTGCCATTAATCGTGGCCGTCAAAGAACGTAGGAGTTATGTTAGAAGAAGCACGCGAGAGATGTCACAAACTCTCCTTCTCATTTTCAATATAGGTTGAATGGATATCGTAGTGCCTGCTTCCCGCAGGGAAGCTCAAACTCCTGCCATTGGAATATGGGAGTTGCTTGGGTTCTCTCAGCTTTACCTTAGCCCTTTGCTGCATTTAATGATATTAATAATTTAGAATTAAGTTACCACTGTTAAGAAAAAATTTACATTAGAATTAAGAAATTAAAATTAAGTATGAAAAATATGAAAATTTAGGCGTAAAAAGTGGTGTAATAAACTTTATTTCAATAGTATATGTGTAGGATGTTTGTGTTTGATTGTATGATTGACTCTATGTCAGCCGTGGTCTGCAATTCCATTTTGGTGTTATTTTCAATAGATATTCAAGATTGATACTCGCTTTCTTTACTTACAGAATGAAACATGTTTAAAATACTGGTGTTATACCAGTAGCAACCACACACAAAAGGTCATTTTTTTCTTTCCTTTTCGTGGGCGTGGTAGCCAGGTGTCGTCCTCATCAATTGAATGTCTTTCAAAATTACGAGGTCCACTGCTGATAAATCTCAAAATACTTTATAATGCGACATTAATAAAACGCTCACTCACAGACAAAGAACTGGAACCATACTGACTGCATTATCTTAGCTGCTCTATATTATATGTAATGTTTAACAACAGTTCTTGCTGTTCATGGGTGGTTATATTTTTTGGATTGATCTCCGCGTATCCAAATAACGAGTAAATAAAAACTATATCCTTGAATTCCGTTTTTGGCTTATTCTCATCGTTTTCTGTTAAAAATACGCCGTTATTTTCCAATTCAATTATAATATTCATTTAAATTAATTTCTATAGTTGTGTTTATTTATACTATGAACAAACAGATTCAGTTTGTCTATATATATTTCTGATTTATAATTACTTAAATTAAATATTGATAAGTTCTTGTCGAATGAAAATGACGTAAAATATATATTCTTAAAATACAGTCGAACCTTCATATTATGAACCTCTCAAATGCGAATTTTTCTATACAGCGAACTTTTTCCTGGAACCAAGAACATTTCACGATTTTCTTCGTAAAATTAATCTCTCAATAGTGAAGTGCATATTCTATTCAAATAACTTTTTCTCTTGTGTTTCAATTTTTTTTCTCCCTGTATGTAAAGTATTTCTCCTGACATTTCAAATTATTCTTTCTTTTAACACATTTTATGGTGGTCATAATTCTCGAACTGTGGTTTTATTCAGTGTCTAACTCACCAAGAGTAATAGAATTCTGGGTGCTTCATCCAAGAAGTTTCAACCCTTAACCCCCATTGTATAGCTCACTGGAAACATCTTCGATATCCCCTTTCAACCTCAGTGGAATTGCCTTGTGTCTCCGTGTCCTTTAACTAGTCTCCATTCATTTGTAGTGCTGATAAGCCGTACTGGTAACTTCGTTTCTAGTAGCTGGAAAATGTCAAAACGCAAGTGAAAGCGCCAAAGAAAAATTTAATTCTTCAGGAAGTGGATAAAGCCGTCAAAAAAAAAAAAGAAACTTTCTTCCTTTTCTTTTTTCAATAGGTAAGATATATAAAATAAATATATATTAATTTACTAAAAGGTGTAAATAGTTACTTTTTTTTTAATATATAGTGTTTATGAATTTAAAATATTTTTTTGTGTAGTTTATAAATAAAATTGAAAGATGCATCTCTGTACACACACAGCGAATTTTCCATATAATGAACTTTTTTTCGGGATTTAGCGACTTCATTATATAGAGTCCGACTGTATGTATTACTTTTGTGCAAAGATTGAAACTTGTGTTCTCAATTTTTTTTTTTAAATTTTTAATCAATTCTAAAATTAAATCTACATATTTTTTCACTCAATTTATCGTACATTGTTTGCATTTATTTTAAATTTCCATAGCTTTGGTTTCATTATAAATACTTCAGTAGTTGTATTGAGAGAGATTAATATGCTAAATTCACGTGACATCTCATAGTTACATGATAGCTACAATCCCATATTTCCAGCCATTCTGTTCATTACTACCACTGATACCAAATTTTGCTTTTTACAGAAATTTCTTTTAAAAAATATATAATACTAAAGCATATAGGTAAACATAATTCATTTCATTTAAAAGTGCACGTATAATATAAGAATTTCCTGCAACACACGCAAACATTTAACAAATTTGCAAAATTGCATTTTTTATTTTTGCAAGTAGAACAAGAAGAACAAAGTCAGTTCCGAATTCAATTGAGAACACATGATTGTATTTATTATGTGACATTCATGAATTTAGCCCTTTTTGGATTTCACTATGAACTCCTGTAAATGAATAGTCATATTATGTTACGTGCAGGGATGTAGTACAATATTTAATTTGATTAGCCTCGTTCTTAAAAGCAGCACGAGAACAATTGGCAATGGACATCTTAATTTTGAACCTCGGTCAAGTGACGAGGATGATACATGTGCTGGGGATATGCATCAGTCCCTCAAAACGGAGAATCTTACGTGGCACCAGGACGCGAACTCCCACAATCCAAAGGTTATGAGTTCATGACCATGAGTGCTCGTCTACAGCGGATATATATATATTCACTTTGTAATTTATCTCTTTTCTAGAATCTAGTTAATCCAGAAAATCTTTTTAGACTATCTACAAGTTGAAGTATGATTTACTCAAGTCATCAAACATTTGTCATATTCTTGAATGTATCGAGTCAATATGCATATATGTATGGGGTCTTTTTATTATCTGTTATCAAATGTAATGTACAAAGAAATATTAAAAATATCCAAAATAAATCAGGTCAAATTTATCTGTAAAGTAATATAAAATTTTTCGTATGAAAGAGAGAGAGGGAACTCTAGTTATTTTCGACAATGCTTTGGTAATTTTTAATATCTATTAAATAGATGAATAGAATACATAAATATTTTATTTAAATACCACACAACAATGTTACATAAAGAAGATGTTATGGATTTTTCTTCTAGTCTTCTAATTGTACTAAAGCAATCATGCATTTCTTTGCTAAAATGACTTTATATGAATGATTCCGATAAGGGAAAAAGCTTTAGAATCAAAAAATCAACTCGATGAGGAATGTGTTTAAATTCTTTTTTATTATATTAGGTGTATTAGAAAATTCGGTTCATCCTTTTTTGACAACATTGGAGACTGCGGAAAGCCTTGATTCATCTCAACAAACCATTTCGGACCATTTACGGAAATACTTGAGATGGGTGCCAATGAAATTAAGCGAGAAGAATTCGAATATTTGCGTGTTATCATATGCAAATCTCTGCTTGCACGGAACAAAACCACACCCTTCTCGGACCGGATGATAACTGAGGAGGAAAAGGAAATTACCTATGAAAACATCGTATGAAAGGGGCATATTGTGAACCCGAAAGACCTGTCCCTCCAACTCTAAGTCGAAGTTGAGCCTGAGATTTATGTGATATATTTCGAGAGGTGATTTCTTTAAATGACATTCGAGGAAAAATACATTTTGAGTTGTCGAAACCAAACGAAAAGCTACATTCGGAGAACTGACAGAAATGGGATAAATTAATAGTACTGTAGTATCTGAAACTACTGTTTGCGGGGGATTATGGAATGTTTGGCGCGATTCACACACACATCACTCCTACGGAAGCGGGTTACTGTTTTTTCAGGAAGGTGATTGATCCTCGAGCAGGACTGTTGAAGGTGAGTGACAATCCTTTGTTTTGGAAGCGTGAAAGGTTGGACTCTGAATTGAGTGTGAAGAACAGCGTGTTAATTTGATTGAGAACCGACGCACAACGCGTGGTTTGCTATACCAAGAATAGAGTTTCTCGGGAGTGTTTTAACACGACGGACAGTGTTTGATTGTAGTAATAATTGAGAAATTGTGTTTGCTTGATTGTAGTGAGAAGTAGTTTAGAAAGTAAATTGAGAACACATCACAAACACCACTGAAAGGAAAGAGATCGGCGATTTTCAGTAGAAAATACATCATATTACATAATAATGTCAGACAGACCACATGCTGCTTTGGGGATTCGTCAGAAACTCGCAGGCTAGGAAATTCTGTCGCCTCCATCCTACTCCCCGGACTCTAGCACCTTAGATTATCACTTTTTTTTTGTCTTTACAAAAATATTTTATGGGGAAAAAAATTAAAAAACGAAGATATCAGACAAGCACTGATTCAATTTTTCACCTCCAGATAAAAGGCAATTTTTAAAAGCAGGATATACAAGTTGTCTCACTGGCAAGAAGTCATAAGCCATGATGGCAATTATATTATTCAATAGTGTTCATTCAGAGTAGGAAACGCTTATTACTTTGTTTTATTCTTAATACGAACAGAACTTTCCGATGGATGTAATATGTTTTTCGGGAAAAATAGACAATTTTGGGAGTTTATCATATATATATTTATAAATCTTTCGTGATTGACATTTAATTCTAAGTAAACTATAATTTCCCTTGAGTCACTTTGATTAACATTTTGAATATTTGAAATAAATTTTCAAAATAGTTTCTCCTTCTCCAAAAGAATTATTCTAAAACTGATTCATAGAATAAAAGCAAATTTTATACATTGCACTTTGGAATATTTTTTTCCCCAAACAGCTCCCTGAAAACATCTTTTAAAAAAACATAATTTTAAAACGGATAGGGCTCATATAACTGCCAATACAATCAAGAGAATAGCATATACAAGGACAAAAATCCAAAAGGCCATCCTGTCGACTACCAAGGAAACAGTCACCCAGTCTTTCCTTCTCTTTTCTTCTTCCGGTGACACAACAGAAGCATTGTTTGATGACGAGGCTGTAACTTCAGTTAGAGCTCTGTAATCATCCGACACATTGGAGAATGAGAATAGGCAACAGTAGCTCTCCAGGTACTGGTGGGCAAGTTTTACTACTGATTCAGGGGGTGTTCCCGAACGGTTCCTGAGGAGCTCTGTGAAGACAGTGATCACCAGAAAAGCACCAGACATACAGAGGCACGTTGCGCTGTACTGGGCTACAGAAAGAAATTAACATGATTAATTACTGATTAAACTAAACGTTGTTAAATGAAGTTTGATTTTGAATTCCCATTAATAATTGAGTGAGTGTTTATTAACATCGCTTTATAAAGTAACATTCCAAGGGCTGTTGCCAATGGACCTCGTAATTTTGAGCTTCGTTTAAGTAATGAGGACGAAACCTGAGCTGGTACTGCCTCTTCTCCAAACTACCCCACTATGACAACGAAAGTGCATTAAGCCATGACAGATTTAACGTGCATCAGCCTCTCCACATGGTGGATCATCAGTGATACTAGGACTCAAACTCATGACACACCAACCCCGAGCTCGTGCCCATGACCACCACTAGGCCATTGCGAGGCTCGAATTTTATTTACACAGTATCCATTTGCTGTGGTACTGTGTAACCATCTCTCCACTGAATCGTAATTAGCAGTGACAGGAGTCAAACGTATAACTGCTCCGAACGGGAATTCCTTTTCCCAGTGGTCTAAATTCCGTGACGTCATAGTCACATGATAAATGCAAACATGTGTGTTTCCAGTTAATCAGTTCATGCGCTTCGCTCTAGTCAATTTTCCATTTTTGCAGAAACTTTCTTTTATAAAAGGCACCCATTTCTCAACAGTGATAACACACGTAAGTAAGCAAAATACACTTGATTTAAAATTACATGTGTAATATAAAAAAAAAATTTTAATTTGAAAACTTTTTGAAGAATTTTTTTTAATACTTGAAAATTTTTACACAATCATAAAATTTGAAATTTTACCTTGATTTTACAAGAACAGCAAGTCATGTAGATTTAATTCAATAGAGAACACGTGATTTCCCTTATCATGTGACCGTCGTCGATTAAATCACATTGTTGCAAGTGTCTCTATACCTAATCCAAAGACGGGCAGTTCAAATCACCCTGAACTAAATGTAGCAGACAAGGTCTCCTTTAGTTTATGCTTTAGTGGTTGTTCAGAAATCAAACACTAACCTATTATTATTAAATTTACCTTTTTAGAGAGTCTAACAATAAACAGTAACAATTATAGAGAATCTCTCTTCTTAATCATTACTAGTAATACAACTAACTATGGTGCATGACGTCAATTAGACCAGACATTTAAACTAGGGACTACCAGTGACATCAACGGGATGAATGAAGCACAAACTTTTCAAATGAAGTCAAATACAACGAGGGATATGTATGAATGCAGTAATGATTGAAAAAAAAATCTTTTGCACTAAATATCGCTCAGAAAGTCCTGCAACAGAAAAAATACCTTTCCTCATCCCTAGTTGTGGTATGTGTGGCATTCTTCTCTCTTGAGAATTGCATCTAATTATGAGAGGAATAAAAGCGTTTAGTAACTGGCTGGACAAGGAGTTCTCTTTCAGTTGAAGACAATACAAAGTGCAGTTTTGGAGATCTACACTCGCACAGTGATGTTCAGATCAAAACAACCTACCTCCAAACAGCAACCAAGTCACTTGCAACCTTCACAGCCCTTTTTCCTTCGATTAATAGAATAGCGAATCCATATTTCAAGGTATACACATTAAATTAAAAGTGCAATTGATTAGTCTGAAACGGACCTTCAATATTTATTTCCATACCACACAACATACGCTACAATTACCAAAAATAATTATTTACTTTACGTACGAAGACAACGGATATTTTTCCAATGTACGATGCTTTCACATCGAGCTTTAAGAATAACGTTTCAAGGTCATGTGACGCAGAAGACCGAAAGTGACACCTTTGAGCGTGAGGTCCGAATACATTCGTTTCTACGGCATTAAGACAAAGAAATCATTGAGATTAAAAATGTTTAACGTGCTGTGACTTCTAAATCTTGTTTTTGATAATTTATACACTTCTACGTTAAGAAATGTGTTTCAGAAATAACGGCATCATATCTTAATATCAATAGTCTATTGGGAAATGTTGAAGATCATCCTTTTTTAAAGTTAAAGAATAAATATGTGATACAAATCTAAAGTAAGCGCTGTGGAATCTCATCCCTTTATAGAATCTCACTGTGACAAAAACAAAAAAAAACGTCTAAGTGAATACAATAAGTAGATGATATCAAAAAAAGATACCAATTAATTTATCGTGAATTTAATCATAGCTGACCACACACATAAAGGAAAACCTTTTTGATTTATTAAAGTAAAAAGATAAATAGAAAAATATATTGATGAAATTAAATCTGCGTTTGTAAACTTAAATTTATTCATTTACTTCAGGGTTCTTGAATATGACAATCTCACTGAAATATTTTTATAAATCTTAGGAATGTGTTTTTAGTTACAATTTTAATTTACTCCCTTTCAATTGTGTCCACTTGCGCCCCTAGAAATCATTTCCCGCATCCCCAGGGGCATACACACCTCATGGTTAAAGCCCCTGATTTGCCGTTGCAGAAGTCGCTGTTTCGCTCTCTTTGCATTTTACAGCAGTGATTAATGAACGTTTTTCCTATTGAGCATGTCTCATGCTCTGGAGAAAAATAGCAGCTCTCCAGTAACTAACAAGACTCCATTCCATAACTGAAAAGAGCCAACCGCGCAATGTTTGAAACTCTTTAAGGCTGCAACTCATCCAAACTCTCACATGGACAATCGGTAGACAGCATGCGTGGCTGCCAGAAATGACCACACACCTTATTAAACCATCAAATAATGTTTTTGCTATTAATCAAGTGGACTGTAACGAAATGACTTCAGAATCCAAATCTTTTCAGTTTGAAATCCACATGAGAAGCTTTTCAAACTTAACTCTTAACAATTTACTAAAGTCCCACTTTTGAACAAAGAAAAGTCAACTTTGAAACAAGGACTTTTCCCACGTAAAAGTCCTTGTTTCAAACTGTTTCGTTGGATAGTAAAAGTTATTGATTTCCTTCTTTTGCAGTGTTTTCTTATGGTATAGCCTTATTCCACTCGCGTGTCACATTTTCACCATCTTGACTTAGATTTACATAAATACAGGGTGTAGCTAAACTCTGCGGCAAAACTTTAAGGGGTGATAGTACACATCAAGCAAACAATAGTAAATAGGAAACTTAGGGTCCCAAACGTCTTCCGAAGGAGATAGGATCCATTTAAGTTTAGGGACCGAAATTTTAAATGATTATAAAAACAGAAAAATGGGTCGATTCGTTACAAAAATAAATTTAAAGATAAAGTTTAAAAAATGTCGATAGAGGGTGTCTTAGATTTTGGAGTAACGAACAACTATTTTTTACCGTTATTTTTTGTATATTAAATGCTTTCAAAATCTTAGACTTAAACTTAAATTTTGAGCTCAAAATCTGATTCGTTGGGGTTGGTTAAGTAGCGCAAAAGGAATTATTTTTAGGAGGTGAAATTTGAAACCCCCCCTCCTCCCTTGGACACAGTTCAGTTATTCACGATCTTAGATGCACGGTCGTTGACTAGGCAGCAACCATTACCCACTAAACGTAAAATAAACGAGAGAGGGATGACAAAATTAAATAAAAAAAGTTATTCATAGCAAACATGAACAATTTCTACGCGCAAAATACCTGATTATGCAAATCCCCCGAATTGCATGCAAAGTGTAGTACACAAGGATTTAACTGCATGGTGCTAACTCTACGTAAGGATGTAAAGTTCTACTTCAGAGTGTTCCACCCAACATAAAGGCTCGTATGTGGTTCCAACATGACGGAGCGCCTGCACAATCCAGGGCAGATGTGAGAAGTACATTGGATACAGCATATCCAGAGCGATGGATAGGACGTGGTGGTCCGGTAAATTGGCCGGCAAGCTAGCCTGACCTCTCCTGCCTAGACTTCTTCCATATGCAGAGCCTTGTTTACGCAAGTCCCGTCGACTCCGACGAGGCCCTGGATGCGACGATTGCCGTCATAGCAGGCGATATCCGGGAGATGCCCGGGGTATTTGCTAATGTTCGACAGTCCCTCCGCCGGCGGTGTGAGGCCTGCATCTTTGCGGGTGGGTGCTCTCTCGAGCAGTTTTTGTGATTCCGCAAAAAATCATGCGTGTACCATTTTTTTACGTGTCATCATTCATTGAACCTTCATTCATACGCACTATGTGCGTACATCAAATTGTTTCTTTTTATTTTGAGCAGAGAAGTTGCTCATGTCTATTATGAATATTCTTTTTAAATTTTGTCATCCCTCTCTCGTTTATTTTACGTATAGGAGGGTAGTAGTTGCTTCCTGGTTTAAGACACCAAGTCCTACGAAACCAAGATCAGGAATAACTGAACTCTGTTCAGAGGGAAGGGAGTTTCAAATTTCACCTCCTGAATACAATTCCGCTTGCGCTACTTAACCACCTCCAACGAATCAGATTTTCAGTTTAAAATTTAAGTGTAAGCTTTTGAAAGCATTTAATGCGATACAAAAAATAGCGGTAAAAAATCGTTGTTCGTTACTCCAAAGTCTGAAGCGCCTTCTATCGACATTTTTTGAGCTTTAACTTTAAAATTTATTTTTCAAGAAAATACTGACAAAAAGAATAATTTTAGCAAAAACCACTAACGAATCGACCCATTTTTCTGTTTTTTATAATCATTTGAAATTTTGGACCCTAAACTTTAATGGCCCCTATCTCCTTCGGAAGACGTTTGGGATCCCAAGTTTCCTATTTACTATTGTTTGTCTTGATGTGTACTATCACCCCTTAAAGTTTTGCCACAGAGTTTAGTTACACCCTGTATATACATAAATATTAATTATGTTTAATTTTCGGACACCAGCGAATATTTTTGTATAAATTAATCTTTGAAGTCATCTTATGTTATCGTGGATGCTGCGATGATGATATTATAATGAAGGTGTTTCGTACAGTCTTTCCTATTTTAAAAACACTCCTCTTAAATTGCTTCTCGCTACCTCCAGGGATTGGAAAATTTTTGGTAGAAGAGCCAAGTTGTAAGAAAAATAAGATAACTAAGCTATATCTAAGATCTTCACACGCATGTGTAGGGGAAGAAGAGAAGCCACTGGTATCATTCGCGCTCCAATAAATAATTTTAATAAAACTGAAATAAAGGTTTACACAAAGTTTTCATTCCTTCCCAAACTAAACTACGTCTGTTCCTTCATAGAAAAGTCATTCCAGTTATTTTTTTCTTAACACCTACTAAGCATGTCGTAAAATACGGAGTGTGTTTTTGTCACTTTTGTAGGGGGTGCTTACGTATTTCTTACCCACATTCAAGAGTGTTCCCTAACTTACGGTAAATAAGTAAACGGTGCTGAAAATCACTTAGAAGAGTATCTTTTCTGGCGAATTTCTACCAATAAAGGTTTATGCTGTATTAGAACTAATTTTAATACTCTCACTGATTCTCATTACTCTTTGTCTATAGAAAACAAGTTGATACTCGTACATAAGCCAATAGCCAGTCTTACTTATAGATGTAAATGAGGTTATCTTTTCAATAGATAACTATGAAAAAGAAAGAGAAATGAAAAACTAATTTTTAGTAAATATAATTATTTTTTTTAGTAATCACTATAGATAGATGTCTGACAAGCTGCGGTTGGCCGACTCCTGCCCTAGGGATCACCAAATCACTTGAGTTTGTCTTGCCTATCCCTAGATATAACCAAACATTAGCCTAAGAGGCCCTAATGTAAATCGATTCAAGATATTGTTACGTAGATCCGAGGGTTCGTGGATTTTATGCAAAACAATCACAAAGAAAATAAACAGTTCTTTAAGAGCGATGTTAATTTATTAACAAAAGTCCAATCCTTTAAATACAGGATTCAGCAGCAATATTCACAGAGTAAATATCCGAAGGTCTTCACACCTTCAACAGCAATCAAACACAATAACCAGTGCTTAAAAATGAACGCAAGTGAAGATTATTCACAAGCACAGCCGAGCTAATCGCTAGTCAACACAATCCTCACTACTCGCTGGTTTAATCCAGACTTCCCGCCGTTCAGGCAAGCATCTTTTTATAGACGCGACAGAAACTTCCAGAAATATAACAGCACGTGTCATTGAACGTGACACTAGTGGAGAGATCTACTACTTTCTAGGGTTCCGAACTCGCCAACATGGTCGCCAAAAATGATGCCAATTTGGCTCTACCGCCAAGATTTCGCCAAGTTCTCATTGAATCGCCATTGTAACGTAAGGGGCGGCATTGCTTGTGAATGGTACAATTTTAACATGCAATAAACATAACATAGAGTAATATAAATGCATTAAACACTGAAATACAAATTATTTACACTATTTACACAAAATTCGTAACAATATTCATAAGCTTATAGGTGATTTCCTTCCGGTTCACAGGAGTATAGTCAGTCTTTGATACTTACCTATGAGAGGGATCTCTGATCCAGCAGGTATGGACGCAGCCATGTGCTGTAGTAACAAAGACATCAAGATGATGTTAGAACAACCAATCAGGTAACGTGATCCATCGTTTGGTAAAAGCCAGAAACCTGAAATTAACCATTTAATGGACAGTAGTTAAAAGAAGAAATGGTATCCACCCTTAAATGATTTTATAATACTATCGTTCCTGTTGAACAAAAATGATTTCCGTGTCAATGGTTTGAAAGAAACCAAGTTATTACATCAACGGATTAATTAATTCTCTTATCTAACCCTTTTTTAAGTTCCTGCTAAATATAACCTTCAACTTCGTTAATTTTAAAATGTTGATAGTAAACTATTTTCCCACCTATGATTTGTGCTGTTAGCATTTCAGTTAGCACGACAACTGATTTCTGAATTTTCAAGTCGTAAACGCATGTAAAGCTGTGTAAGTTTCCTGGGCAGGAAGAAATCTGTTCCAGATGACTCGTGATTGACTAAAGTGGATGACCATATGCCAACTTTATTTATAAAAAAAACATAGATGTTGCCCCTTGTGCTCTACTAATACACATGAGAAGAAAACTAGATTCATTAGTATATCTTTCAGTGTCCAACTATGTATTGATCCCTGTATTCTGACATTTCATAATAAGTAATATGTATAAAGTCTTATAAACATTTTAATACAAAATATATCTAACTTAAAACTCCTTTTATAGATTTTAGTATTTGCGAATTATATTTTATAAGCATCATGTCAATTCTTTTCTCTTCTTTTTGCAGTATTTGTCTTAATTTTTTTTCTTTACTGTAGCACTTCGAAATCCGGGTGGGAATTATAAATGAATAGCCCTATATATTATAATAATAAATTTATTTATCAATTTTTTAATGCTTTAACTAATTTTAATATAGTTTGGAGTAAAAGGCTCGGGGAAAAGTGCTACGTAGAAAGTCTTTATTAAAATCTATCATTCGTCAAACATATCATCCAATTAAGATTTGAGAAACATTTTTAAAACCCCCATAACTCGAAACCTTTCAAGCAGAATATTAAGAAACTTGAAATTGAGGAAAACTTTAAGATGGGAAACTAGACATGAGCATCAAAAACACATTCTAATACCGAATGTGGAAGCTAGGGAGGTTAATAATAAGAAAATACTGTTTGAAAACAAAACAAATAGTAATATATTGATATACCATACTTTTATTCGAAAAAATACACGACTGAGTCACATTATAATGACAACCCCCTACGTAAAATAGTAAACAATGAACACGATCAAACACGGCAGAAGGCGTTAAACGACGTGATGAGTGTAAGATATAAAAGTTGGAAACACATTATACAGGAATATGTTATGTATTTATTGTTGCATCTGGATTAGCTAGGTTATGCCCTACCCAACATATATAGATCCGAATTTTTCACTACCTTCTGATTTTTCTTTTCGAGGAAGAGGGTTTCAACGTCGCTTCAGGACATATTTTAATTCCCATTTAAGGCTACACGGTACCCTTTTTCAAAAACTTTTTTGGAGACAGCTACAGTAAAAATAATTGATGTTTTATATTTAGATTTTATTATTAAGCTGATTCTGTAAGTAAAAAGTCAGTTTGACCAGCCATTATTTTACAATTTTAAAAATTTAGGAATTTTTGAAGTTTTCTTAAATTCTTATAAAATACACAATTTTTAAAATTTTTTAGTCATTTTAAGTTATTTATGTTTCTTACATTATTGCAAACAAAAGTTAGTATGGATTTGAAAATCTATTCCCTTGTTGATTTTTAATAATTATTTTTCTAGAAAAACATGGAAAAAACACGAAAATTTTTAAAATATCAACTTTAGCATTTTTTAGAAAAATAACTAGAGATATCAGTCCAACATCCATACTAACTGTTATAGAACATACGTTTGGGTATACAAAAAGATTCAAGGCTCTATCTTGAACAGGAAAAACGCCTTAGGGATTTGAAAACACTTATACCTTCAAAATTGAGTCTGAGAAAAACGCATTTAAAGTTTGTAAAGTCATAAAACAAAAACTTATAATGCCCGTAAAGCTCTAACTTTTTAATATGTTATTTTCCAATGTATGTTCTGCATTAAAGCACTATTTTAATTAAATACGACTGAAAATAATATTTTTAATTCAAAATATATTTTTGCATAATATTGATGGCATTTGTTAAGACGACCGTTTATTCATCTTTATCTTAACCTAATATTTTCACAAAAGTTTTGAAACACAAAGCATTTATGTACAATATAATAATGATACTGACTTAAGCTAAAAATATAGCCAGGTTCACACATGAAATGTAATTTTTTTCACTTTTAAATTGGGGCAGTTTAGGAAGTTTTAGCTCTTGGCGCGCGTACGACTTTAAAATACTAAAATATAGTACTACAATATGTTTAGTATAATGTAGTTTGGTACATCAAGGAAATATTCAGCTATATCTGCAACATTTGAATTCAGAATACTTGTATTCGGAAGTCTAGTTGCAGAACCATCAGAGGACTGATTTTTAGATGAATCATTTTCACTAGTATTCCATCTCTTCGAAATATTGTTTCTCACAGCAACCTGAGAACGCATTTGCCATGGCATTTTCTCCACAGGAAAAATTAATGATAACGCTTTTAAGTTATACAAACTATTTTTAAAGCAAAAAGTGGCCATGAAATTAATCTTAATTAATTAATTATGAGAACTCAAAAAATTCAAAACATAATCAAGCAGAAATGGTTTTAGTAATGAAAATTGGAATTAATAACCATTTCAAACTAAAAGCTCAAAAAAATATTTCTAATTAATTCAATTTAAGAGTTTGAAAAGGCTTTAAAATGAAACCGAAACCAAACCCATAGCTCATAAAACTTCAAATATCTTAAAAACTAATTTGCTAACAGATCTGAAATTTCGCGGCAAGCTTCTCAATGATATGGGCCACTAGAAAATGCACGAAAAAATGTTTCAGTAAAAATGAAATTTTTAGGGTACTGTGTGTAGCCTTAAATGCTTAACTTCTTTAATTATCCGACTTCATGTACTAAATGTAATAATTTTCAAACTTTGTTTTGCTACTAAGCAATAAATTAAAAAAAACAACCTCTTTTTCATTCTATACCATTAGAGATTAGAATCCATTAGGATTAAACGCTCCATGATTATATATCCAGTGAGAATTCTTCGTTGCTATGACGGTTAAAGTGCATGATTAATTTAATTTACAAAAAGAAATGATCGTGGCTTTAGTGATAAGGATGGTGATATTTCTGAAATCGCACAGTTTGTGAACTCCTCGCATACTGCTGTGATAAAAGTGTACCGTGACTGGAGTAACTGCATCATTAAAGATAAATGGCGGGGAAACTACGGTGCACCATTCACCATTGATGTAAAAGGTGAACGTTAGTTTTATGACATTCATCTTTCCCATCAATGTCAGTCACCCCTTCACAAGTATATCACAGTTGAACAACTAACTTGTGAAATGAGTCACCCAGATGGTACATGGTTTGTGACCCTGACTGTTGCGCAGTAAGTTCTGGTTTCGAATGCCGGTGTAGGCATGGATGGTTGTAAATGTAACGTAGTATTAAGCACTATAAATATTCGTCCAGCAATAAATCCTGCCGACAGGTTGATGGAAGGGGAACATAGGTGCGAGACCCCCTGACCATTCACCAGGGCATTCTTCGGCAAAACTGGGGTAGAAAGGAGCCAAAACGTACCATCATCTACACAGGGCTCAAAGCTGAAGCTAACAACAGGTGGAAAACCACCCCTTTGTCATGACGAATATTTTGGGTATAGATCTGATGGCGTCGATTAAGTGGCATTACAAACAACAACAATACAACATGTAAATGAACCAGGGTTCTTCAGACGTGTGTCTACCACGAAAGTGAAATTAAACCTGTTTCTTTCATGGGGCTCTGAAGCAGACGAATGATTCATGAACCCTTGCTGAGGAAGTTACATCAGCAAACGAGACTTTAATTTCCACGGCAGAGTCAAAACTTAACTACAATTGAGAGAGAGAAAACAAAACGTTGCCTTCTCCGATAAGTCACGTTTTCCAATCTATCAAACGGAGAGATGTTCATGCGACAGAGGACAAACATACATGATAAAACACAGTTCAATCAGTATTGCAATGAAAGTGCTTATGGCAGGGGAATATCTTCATGTCATTGTCTAGGTTATCGTATATTTGCAAAAATTACTCAATGGGGTAGATTACGTATCCTGTTGTTGATCGTATATATTCATACACACTGAATGCGCTTCCTGAGAAAAATAGGATCCCTCAGGAAGCAATACCACGTGGAATACTTCCAGAATTGTTTATTGTTTGGACTAGCACAAAAAGAGACTCCTGAGTTTTCTGCTGAATTCACCCAAATTTGAACCTAATAGAGCCTCTGTGGAATCATCTATGTTTGAAGTGTGGATACTTCCTTATACTCCCAGTCGCTTGTACTGTACTCTGCATGATTTCAAATACTCGGGGCAAATTTATTGATTTACTCCTGTATCGTCTTGCTGTTCATATTGCGGGGCTGCGGTAGCTCAGTGGTCAAGTTATCGGATCATGGCTGGCATGTCATGAGTTCGAGCCCAGTACCCCTAAATACCCGCCGTGTAGGGGAGCGATGTACGTTAAACCTGTCGAAAGCTCAAACGTCCTCCCGGTGGTGTGGTATGTTAGTTAGGAGAGAAAGTTTCCAGCTCAGGGGTCGTCCTCGTCACTTGACCATGGTTCCAAATTACGAGGTCCGTCTCCAAAAGCCCTCGTGTAGCTGAACAATGCGTCGTTAATATTCACTCACTCACGCTGTTCGTATTGAAAACAGTGATTACTCTGGATATTAACTGGTAGTCACAATAATGTGACTCGATCCTATATATATATATATAGTTAACAAGAGCAATAATTACTTAGGTTTCGAAAATTAAAATGATATTAAAAGATTTCTTCTTTTCCCTTCGCTTTACAAATGTTTAGATACTTAAATACTTACCACTCATGGATGAAATAAACACGATCATTGTAGGAATGACGCATAAGAATCGGTATATGGTGGAAGTCCTTTTCAGTTTCATGTTCACTCGAACGAAATGGAATTTGAAAGAGCCTTTTTCAGATGTCATTATTTCATTGTTGTGAGTTACATTGGTCAATATCCATGCAGTCCCACTGGCAAAATTCTTATCCATATTAATGCTTAAAAAAAAGAAAGAAAACGCTGGGTTGCTTAATCATAATATACCAAAAAATGAAAAATACATAGTGCCCAAAAATATAATTAGATTTTGCAGTTTTCTGTACTGAAGCTCGTTTCTCGTATACCCATAGATTTTATTTCGTTTTGTAGTCTTGAAGGAGATTATTTTTGGTTTGATTTGATTTTTTTTACAACCGTCGCACTTTGAAGCTGCTCAAGGCTACTGATGGAATGCCCAAGGGAACCGAGCTCACCCCAAAGAGGTTTAGAGCTACAAAACGATTACCCGGGAATCAACCACTACCGTGTTCAATCTTTATTGAACAAAATCATAGTTTACATTTTATACAGTAGAGCACATTAAATTTACATACTGCAAAGGCAAATGGAACGAAATACATATGAAATTGCAAGTTATAAACATATAAAGCTGAAAATATAATAATAGAGAAAACAAAGCGTACGAGAAGGAGAGAGAAAAAGAATGTACATTATTCCAGGATTCTTGCAAATACACTCTATAAAAAAAAAAAAAAAAAAACGACGCACCAAGAAGGAGTTGCCCAATGGTAATGAAATTTTTTTTTTTCGTATGCAAAGACATTTGTACCGAACATGCAAATGATTAAAATTTTGTGTCCAATGAATGAATAGCGGGAGCTATAGCGCGTCGAAACTGCGCCCTCAGCAGGTGTCTATAAGAAGCGATTCTCAGTCTAACTGTCAAAATTTCGGTTGCATTGCAATTTAGGATACCTTTCAATGATTGAAAAAATGCCTCGCCGAGGGATTCAAGCTCATTACGAGCAACTTTCAGAGTTTGAAACAGATCGTATCATTGGATTAAAAGAAGCTGGGTGGGCAAATCGGAAAATCGCTCGTCATATGGGTCGAAGCGATGCGGCCATTAGAAGATGCTGGCAAGAATGGGTGGAAAATGGCATATTTCAGGGTCATGATGATAGGTGTCGACCTAGAGCCACAGCAGATCCGGGGGACAGATTAACTGTCCGATCAGCTGTCACAGCGTCTGATTCATCGTTTTCAACCATCAGATGTACGACACGCACACGAGTGTCCACCATGACCATTCACAGACGGTTGATAGAGCGAAATTTACGCTCGTACTGACCGCTACGCAACCTGGCACTCACGCCTGCCCACTGTCGAGCCAGATTACAGTGGTGCTGGGCTCTATAAGGTTGGAATCATGCTGACTGGGTACTTATAGTGCTTAGTGACGAATCCCGCTTCCAACTGTGTCCTGACGATCATCGAAGACGTGTCTGGAGACGTCCAGGACAGTGTGCCGATCCTGCTTTCACTATTGCATGCCACACAAGCTCTCAACCAGGAATTATGGTCTGGGGTGCCATTTCTTTTGACAGCCGAACCCGTTTGGGCGTTATTAGAGGCACATTTACAACACAGCGGTACGTCAAAGACATTCTGCGAACTGTTTTGCTACCGATCCTTTTGCAGTACCCTGGTTTTATTTTCAGTAAGATAATGCCAGACCACATATGGCACGTGTTACTATGAACTATCTCACAGCTTGTCATAATACTTTCTTGACCATCCAGATCACCAGATATCTCTCCAATCGTGCGTATCTGGGATATGAAGGGAAGGAGACTGCGTCTACCGGGGAATATTAATCACCTGGCCCTACAATTGGTGCAAATTTGGCAAGAACTACCGCAGGAGAGTATCAGGAGGCCTTATCACTCTATACCACGTCGTGTGGCTGCTTGCATCCAGGCTAGAGGTGGGTCAACAATTTATTGAGCTCGTTTCTTTGTAACTATGTAGCTCTGAAATAAATCATTCAATTTTTCTGGGATTTAAATCATTTTCTATTATGTACATAATCTTTCTACTCACCAATTTTCTCCTCTATTGGACAACTCTTTCTTGATGCGTTTTTTTTTGTTATAGAGTGTACATAAAAAGTAATAAAAACATAAAATACAAATGCACTGCAGGAAAAAAAAGAAGGGGAAAAAAGGCAGGAAACATTTGGGAATGGAAAAAAAAAGAGGAGAAAAAAAACCCGCTTGGGACCACATAAGAGTACCGATCCAATCCCACCTAAGCAGCGGTCACCAAACTTTTTGACCTCACAGACCAGTAAATTCATAATTTAAATCCCGCTGACCACTAATAAGATTTTTTAAGTGTTAAACTGTTGATATGAATTGAATTAGGTTTCAATGCATCTTAAAACATAGCTTAACGTGATGAGAAAGTATATTCCACATTCTTCGGAGGATCAGCAAAATTTTCTCGCTGACCACCACTTGGGTGATCTCTGCACCTAAGGAATTTGGTCCCGGATTGTAGAGGAAATTTCAATACATGATTTTAGTTTAGAGTGAATATAAGGGTTTCTAATGATAGATTCGAACTAGGTTTTTTTTTTTATCATTTTGAGATGGAGAGACCAAATGGAAATCCTTAGACAGAGGACATGCGAACACATAATGTTCATCGCTCCCAACAGAACCAAAAAGACAATCGGGAGTAGCTTTTAATTTGAAGTGATGCAAAAAAATAAATAAGCCATGATTTGCTAAGAATTGCGTGACGTAACTGGAATGGAGATCGATATCTAAACTGGGTTTGGGAAAGAAGGATTTGACTCGTAAGCCAGTATTAGAATTTGACCACCAACTCTCCCAGTCCTCAATTAATTTACTTTGGAGGATTTTGATGACATATGGCTGGAGGGCTGACGGGGGAACACTCACCTCTACACCATTAGTAGTATAGACTTTAGAAAAAGGATCTGAAACATTATTAAAAAAAATTATTATTATGAGCCTTAACCACACACACAAGAAAATATTATAAAAGTGGCGGTACATAGAGAGTTTATTCTTTAATAAATTAAGAAGCAGATTTTTTTACCTTTTAGGACTTTTAAGGAAACGAATGGATGATAAACTATCAGTGTAAATATTAATTTTAACATTTTTAGCAAACACCCATAGGAAGCAGAATCCGATTGCAGATTCCTCAGCTTTGAAAACAGTATTGTAGGGTTTTAATTTGAAAGAATAGGTCCCGTAAAGGTACCCACGATTAAAAATGCACACTGAGAACCTGATCTCATTCTCAATTCGGGATCCGTCGGTGTACACCTCCCATTCATTAGGCCCCTGCACAATTGATTAAAATCAATAATTCTATTACGAACTTCCACAGGGTGGAGAGAGGAATAAAATTTTCAATGGAATGACAGTCAATAAAATTATTAAATTCAGGGTTTTGAAGTTTCCAGGTTTGGTATTTAAGAAAAACTTTATTAACAGAAAGGTGAATTGTGTGGGAGTACGAGATATGATTTGTAAAGCGTTTGTGGGTGAGGTTCTAAGAATCTGTGATTTTTAAAAGATAAATTCTTTGGATAGCGTTAAGTATTTGGATCT
Organism: Trichonephila inaurata madagascariensis; assembly: GCA_019973955.1. Lineage (NCBI taxonomy): Eukaryota > Metazoa > Arthropoda > Arachnida > Araneae > Nephilidae > Trichonephila > Trichonephila inaurata. Next base: position 101,385 of record BMAV01004084.1, read on the forward strand.
GACGAGATGTGAGTGAACCTCCCCAGATTCCCGCACCATAGATAATGATGGGTTCAATCACACAGTAAAGTACTAAAATTTAAAATTTTTTAAGTTAGCTATGGAAAACAAAATTATATTAAACTGAAGAGAAAATTGATAAATTCTGTCTTTTAAAAAATTAATATGAGGAACCCAAGAAAGCCGGTTATCAATAATGAGTCCAAGATATTTAATAGAGCCGACTACTTCTACAGTAACATTATTGATTTTAAAGATAGGTTTCCTGCGAAACACAGTACCACCACGGGTTGTACACCTGAAAATGCTTGTTATCAGACTTTGTAATCTTGAACCTCGATCAAAAGACAAGGATGACACACATGAGCTGTTTTACCACTCTCTAAACTCTCCCACCTTGCCAACACGAGAGCTTGGAACCTCAACTGATTTAACCTGTGTCAGCCCCTCTGTACAGCAAGTCTTCAGTGATATCAGGACTCGAATTAACGACTCCATAACACCGACCACAAGGTCACTGAATGACCATCAACGACTACCGAGGCCATGAGACTATCTTCGGATAACTCTTTTGCAGTTGTTACATGCTCTTAATATAATCCCGTCCGTTAAAATTGCTTTGACTGTTTTATTCAATCAAATGGAGGAGCAATCGGCTTAAAAGGTCTCTAGCTTCCCAGTGTCTTGAAAAACACTGTTCTGAAAGAGCCCTGAGCAGCAGAAGAAATTCCCGGCATTCCTCACCGTGCATTTGAAACAAATGGGGCAGACAGAACTATAAAATGTTAAGAATCTATGAAGGTATGCATTTAAATAGCCATGCCCTGTATCAAGACAAAAGGCAGCTATAGCGCTGCCTCTAGGGTAGTCTGAAAAATTATGAATGTCACTCTTCTAGAGTTCATCTTTTGTTCTTTCTTTTAGTTGTGACAGTTGCTTGGCCATGAAGACCAAGACACTACAGACTTATAAGCAACCTGTCCATTTGAAACTTGAGTTATATGGGATTTCTCTTTGATCACTTCATCTACCTTTTCATTTCCAAGGATGCCATAATGAGAAGGAATCCACTGCAAAACGACAATTTTATGCTTTCTACAGATACTGAATCTAGATATGTAAGATGGAAATCACCATCATCTGAATCGATCCATCGTGCTTAATCCACGTAATGCAATCTGTTGAAGTGTTTGTTCTTTACTCCGTGGGTTTTTACTTTTCACTCTTAGCAGGCGTTTCTAGAATGCTGTAAGGGATTTTTATAACGAATGCAATTTTAACGCTCTTAAATAATCTGTTATAATATTTCTTTATGTATATACGTCGAATTTTCTTCATCCTTGTCCATTAATAAATCTTTTTTTAATACAAATAATTGAAATCTTAAGCTGCTTTTTACCCCCTTCCCCCGGAAATATGCAAAAATATTATCACTATAACACTTGACATCACAATTACAATCTCAGCATTCTCTATTTTCATGCTTCAGCTTACCTCGAATAGCAATCCAAAACAGGCTAACATGTCACATGGCGAAGTTTTCAAATCACGTTAAACAAAATAGATTTCGCTAGTGGTTAATTGAAAACGCGTGATAACCCAACTACAGCTTCATTTTAGCTCGCTACTATACGTATTAACATTTTCGCGAAATGAGCATGAGGAAGCATTAGAAGGAAGTTGAATGAGTTGAATAATACACAAGAATGCTCTTCACATTATTGTTGGGATACAACCTCTGACAATAAAAGTTCGGTGAATGAAGTCAGAAAGGCCGATTTGGCAGCACTGGCGAAACAAAACACTGCACATGCGGAGCGGCAGGTGTTGACCATCTTCTCTCACCGTTGTTCAGTTGAAACTCATTCGAGTTCCGTGTAAAACTTGTTTTACAAAGTTCTTTATTACATTGGCTCTTTTCTGAGAACAGGAAAATGAACGAACAAAAGATCCATTTAAAGTATTGTTTTCAGCTTGGCAAGACACCAAAAGAAACTTATGCGATGCTGGTACATGTTTATGTAAATCAAGCATTGTCCATGAAGTGGTTCGCCCGTTTTCGAAAAGAAGGGAAAGTGTTTCTGACAACCCCCGTAGCGGAAAACTGGTGATCTCCGTCAGGGACGAAAACATTTTGAAAGTGAGGAAATTAATCACTAAAGATCGTCAGTTAACTGTGCGCATGATTGCTGATGAACTGTAGGTTAACCTTGAATCCATACGACATATCGTTACCCAGGGATGAGACAAACGTGTTATCGGTATTGACGATATTCACAAGATCCAACAAAAATGACGATGTTTTTGAACTCCATTCCAAAAGAAGACTTCTTACGAAGTTTCCAGAACATGTATAGCAGACCTCAACGGTGTATAGTTATGGGAGGTGACTATTTCGGAGGACAGTAAGGTAACTTTTGTTAATGTTACAGGACTATTCGCCGAACTTTACAGTCAGAGGTAATGTAACAGTAGCGATTTCGAAAATGAATAATTTTTTTAAAAATCAGGATTACTCACTCTAGTGTCTCGAGAAGTATCTCGCTCCCAGAGTACGTCCATGAACCGAGAAGGATGGAGCAGTTGTGGCTGTCGAAGGGGTAGTGCTTATACTCTGCACTGCATGGTATATCGAAAACTGAAGAGGGATTCCAATTCACGGAACCGTCGCTCGACACCTGCAGAGGCCAGATGCCATCCTCCTCGGTTAATTCATTTGATTCCACACTGCGAGGAAAAAGATTTTTTTAAAAATTTCATATTTCATTTCCTTCTGAGGCAGGGATCTTTATCATATTGCAATGGTGGTGGCATTCGAGATTAAAAACAATAGTAATGGGTACAAGTCGGGTTTCTAATAAAAAATAGCTCAAGTATTACATGTATTTATTAAAAAAGGAATGTAATTAGTTTAAGTCATTATAATATTTAAATATTTTCGTTCGTTTTCCTTCTGAGGGCATTAACAATGCCTTTAACCCTTCAAGCGGTCTGCACGTAAAATCCCGTCATTCCAGAGATGCTTTTTCTGCCTTCAAGCAAGATTCACAAAAGCGGCAGAGCCTTATTCTTAAAAATACGGCTCAACCGCTTTTGAGAACCCCACCTGACGGCAAAAAAACACGTGCGGTGCATTTTTGAAGCATCTCCAAAATGGCAAGACTTTACGTGCAGACCGCTTAGAGGGTTAAATATTGCTTTTTTTTTTAGATTATAAAATTTATCAATTGAAAATAGATAAAATTGAGCAACGAACGAGAAACTCAGAAATAAGAGAAAAAAATAGCGATTTAAAATCAATATTACACAAAAAAGGGAAATATTTTTTTATAAAGATGTATAATAGGGTGGATATTAATTAAAGCGTCAAAAGTAGGTAGCGAGAACCACCACTAGATGGTTCCACCATGAAATGGTTCTCCCGTTTTGGGGATTTACCGTGTCTACAAAGGCTTAGTAGCCAATATGCAGCCCATTAGGGAAAAAAATAATTGGGGGAAAGAATTTTTTTTTTAAATTTAAAAATTTACCAGTGTGGGAAAGATGTTTCCTGGTATATACACGGAGGGAAAAAATTAAAATAAAAAAAAAATCAATTTTTAAGTTAAGTATTGTCGTAAGGGGAGTGAAGTTTAGGTATTTAAGCTTCTTTATGGCAAAAATCAAAGTAGGTTTTGTTAAAGAAAAACAGGCATTTCAGTACTTTTTTAACGTTTACTGCGCTGAGGGGACACCTGTAAAATAGTTACAAGAGAAAAAATATCAGATGCACTTAAAAAACTCATTAGTATTAATTTTAAAAAAAAAGAAAGAAAGAAAATAGCCCCCTGTCACAAAAATGACAGTGTACGATAAAACGGAAAACGGGAAAAGCTTGGATCGGACTGACTCGACGGTGCGGGGGAGGGGCTTCGATTGCTGTAATGTGCATTGTCACTGTGCTCATTACTCACTTATCAATAATCATCGCTTTTCGTTATTTATATTGAAGAGAAATAATTTTATTTTGAGTCAAAAGATCATCTAATCAAAATTAAGACTTTTCATTTTTTTTCAAAAATTCAACCCTTTCGTGGCAATATTAAATTTTGAAATTATTTTTTAAAATTTTTTCTCCTAATCTCTGTACCATAGAGCATATTTTCCACATAGATAGGTTCATTTTAGTTATAATTTTATTCTCCACTGAACCGTAATCCTGCGTTTTAGATCATATATATATGTCGCAGGGAAATGATTAAATTAGAAATTTCATCAAATCCCTAAGGAAGATGATCAATTCACGCAAGATGTTAAGATAAGAACTCTGTAAGATGATCTCTCTAAGAAAAGTAAGTGATTTGATCAAATCCCTAACCTGTTTCAGTGAAAGGATGAAATAATATTGTCAAAAGTTTAAAAAGGTTTATTTAGCAAATATGGTGCATTATTAAAACAAGAGTAATAAATACAAAATAATCTCATTGAATTACAAATTATTTATCCGAAATTAGTTAACAAAATAATTATATAATAAACCTGGTATTTTTTTTTTATAAAAATGGTATTTGTTGTAGAATTTTAAACATTTTTTTTAAAAAAAATTACACATTAATGTAGCACTTGCTTTATTTGTGTTTCACCTTTTTTTAGTTATTATTTTCTTTTTTAAAATAGCTTTTTTTACTATCAAAAAGCCTATTTTATCTATAAAGAGGACTTGGTCGATTTTCCTAATTTGTTTATTTACATTTTTCAATTGAAGTTTTATCCAGTTTCTAATTTTCAGGCATATAAAAATGATATATCAATAGGAAGATTATAATGCAAAGAATATAACTAAATAAGACTAAAAAAATGCCTGGCACGGAAGAGGAGAGAGAGGGAGGTAAAAGGGAGTGGTAACAAGCGTAAACAGAGTTCTACAAATGTTGACTTGTTCATTTTATCATTTCACTGAAACAGTTCGGGGATTTGATCAAATAACTAACTTACATCTGGGAAACGACCTCAAAGAGACGTTATTTTAACATTTTGCGCGTGAATTGACCATCTCCCTTAGGGATTTGTTGAAAGCCCTAATTTCATCATTTTCTTGCGACATATACAAAAACAAGAGTTTTCTAGCAATAACAGATATTCTGATAGAGAGAGATACTGACGCGTCAATACATGGGATTCATTAAGACATAACTGTACAACTGTATACCTCTTCTTATGTTTAACTTTAACCCCTTAACTGCCGATGTCATGTATATCCGACTCGCTCATACGATGCGTTGAGTGCCCCGGACGTATACATACATCCTACCAAAATACGATTGTTTTCTTTGTGTTGCTATCAGTAAAATTTTTCAAAAAAGTTGTAATACAAAAAAAAAATAATAATAATAAATAAATAAATATCCACGATAGTATTTGCGAAGGATTTACTTGTTTCAGAGAAATATATTTTTTTGTTCCTTTTCTATTGTCCCCAATACACCGCATACGCGCCCCTATGTAAAAAATAGCCTCTGGGTAAAAAGTGAGGTGCCGATCGCGTAACTTTTAATTGCAATTTAAAGGGTTGAACAAAGCTTCCTCAAACTGGTGCCCTCCTGGGAGGCTGGTGTACATGGCTTTAAACTTTACTGGGTGAGCTCTGTACTCCCAAAGCAAAATAAAAAAAGAAAAATACACGGTTACAAAAACGATGGAAGAAAGGGAGGAATAACGGCAATTCTTCCACAAATTATTCTAACACTAACTAACAGGGCTCGTGCAAATGGCTCAGTGTACCTTAGCAAATGCACCTGCGGTAACAAGATTCGGAAATACGGTACCTCGTCCTCATCCTCATGTTGGTTGAAGTGGA
>BMAV01004084.1:152014-170367 GCA_019973955.1 Trichonephila inaurata madagascariensis
TTATTTCAACAGCCCCAAATTTTTTTTTATCAGTTTGAATCAGAAAAAACTGGATTTCTTTTCAAAAGATTTATCCCTTTTGCCCAGAACAGAAAAATAATTTTTTTTGGAAGCACTATATAAATTAAGACTTTACAGGTGCAAATCAGTAATGAGGATAACCTATCACAAGTTCTGAATATGACAGGAAATTTCTTATCTCATCCCACTCTACAATGCAGGGGATATTTTAAGAATTATTACCATTTGCTCCTTTTCTGAAAGAAGTGAAATACATACAGTGGTGCAGAAAAATTTTGTATTGAAAAATTTGTGAGGCATTGGTAGATTGTCAGAAACAAAACATTTTAATTTTAGTGAATAGCTTAATACTTTATGAGAATTTGACAATAATGTTGAACCACAAAATGCTTTAGTAGAACATCTTAAAAGTTTAATGTTGACAATGTCATATATCTGTGCTACTGAAGTTGAGGATGTTATTCATTTGTTAGAACCAATGCAAAGTAATTCTGATGCAGAAATTGACAGTGAAACTCCTATCAAAATTGTAACATTTTTTAATGTTTTACATTATTTGGAAACTGAAAATATACCTCATGCAGCAGGATGTAAATGACAAATGACTGTATAAAGTTGAAAAGAACTCTTCGAGTCAGGAATCAAAAAAATTGTTAAACATATATTAGTATTTTTAAATTTCCAATTTACAGGTGCATTTGCTAATAGTATTTTTAGCTGCTGAATAAAAAAAAGGGTAATTTCTAATTATGGATATTTTTTGGGCAGTTGCTTATTATATAATTTTCAAAAGGTAAGTGCAAAACAAATTTTTTTTAACCCTGACATCACACAAATAACCCCAAATTAATGAATAAGCTATTCAGTCCTGGTGAATTAGTTAAATTGGGGTTCAACTGTAATACATTCTACAAAATAAAATAATATATGTTTCATATGAAGAGGTTATTCAACTGCACCAAATTAAGTAGAGGGATAAACATGTACAGACAAACAAAATAGCTGGAAAATTACTTAATAGTATATCAATTTTTATATATCTTAGAGCACAGAGAATATGAAACTTCTTTTAGAGATCACATCAATAAACTTGAACTATGATACAAAAATACCATAATAATAAGTGTGATAATGCTATATATACCTTCATATTTAAGATTTTAAACACAAATTCAAATGGTTCCACAGTAAAAACTTCTAAATCTTGAGTTTTTTTGCAACAGCAGTACAATAACTGATCATCAATTTCTACATTTATGTCATATATTATCTGCAAAAAAATGTTAAGTAAAATTCGTATAATCACAATGAAAAAAAAATAATCTAAGAATAGTTAAAAAATAGTAAAATAAATAGTGCAATAATGATAAAAAAAAGTCACAGTAAGGCACAAAAAGGCTGAATATTGCAAAAATAAATATCTTAATATAATAAATTTCTTTGTGGTCCAAAAAGTTTACCTCAAAGGTCAATTTTCGCACAGATACTTCTGCAGCCTTCATGAAAATGCACTTCTCAATCTATGGGAGAAAAGCAATATTTAAAAATAATAGCATGAATTATCTCACTTCATTAAAAAGCAATATATATATTTCAATAGAATGCATGGCTAATTTACATCAAAGAACATAATTTGCATAGATATACAAAAATACTTCTTGATAAGTAAAATTACATTAAGCTATACAGATACATTGAAATTGAACTAAATAAAGTTACTTCAAATTCTAAAATGTAAAGTTGTAATACGGAGCAGTGGTTCCCAACCTTTTTCTCATAGCAAACTCTTTCAAAAATTTGGTTTCAAAAATCAAGTCTAGTCATTAGTAATAGGTAAACAAACAATAACATTTAGTAAAACATTTATGTTCCACCTTAAACAATAATTTATTGAAGAAAAAAATTAAAAACAAAATTACAACACATCTGAATGCAAATATCAATAAAAACTAAAATGGAAAGAAACAAAAAAAAAATAAATAAATAAATAAATACAAAATAAATTCAACAAACCAATTGGTTTTTAGTTAAACACAAGTTAAATTTTAAAGAAACTTTTCTTGGGAATTTATTGCAGTTGAAAGGAACAAAGAAACTCAAAATTTGGCTCAATGTCTGAAAGTTTCAATATCAGATCAGGTTCCATGTTTAACTTGTTTTGGTATTTATCTTTCAAGTATGTGTTGAAATTCTTTTCTCATGTCTATATGTGTGTTTGTGCAGAAGAATAATAAAACTTTAATAGTTTTTTTTTAAAAAAAAGAAATGCCAAATTTATTTATAACAATGCATTTCAGAAGTTAATTAAAGTGTAATCTTTAACAATAACTTTCAGAGTTCTGTCACACGCCAACTCAATGATTTTTAGTTAGAAGTCTCTAAGCTTACATCTCCTAGAAAGAAAAATCTTAGATCCAGTTGTTTGATATGAATTTATTGTATCCATTAGAAGAAAAATCAAAGGATAGTCGATGTTTCAAATACTCACATATATTCCTCTCGATGTTTTCATCAAATTTGATTAAATTTTCTAATAAAAAGATTCTTAGAGAAATAAAACATTTGCATCAACTCATCTGAAAACATCCAAAAGTTGAAATTTTTTAAGCATAACTTTAATTTTACACTGAAAATGGTGATACTTACTCCTTTAAAAGACAAATTTAATTTATAAAATATATCAGTTACATGGAATGACAAATGAAGTGGATGGTCATTAAAAAATGCTTGAACTTCAGACTTCATTCTAAATAAGCCTGCCAAAACATTACTGCATTACAGCCAACATTTATGTAAGGTAATAAAAGAGAATTAAAGCTTCCAAAATCCTTAAAGCACATGAAATAGGCAACAATTAGTGGTACACAATTTTATAAAATTTACAATTTTTACAGTATCTCTTAACATAGCAAATAACTCTGAAGGAATATGCTTATAAGTCAATGCTTTTCTATTAATTCAGCAATGAGTCTATTGAATTTTATCAGTTATCTTCTGTAACAAGACCAAGTTTTCTGTCAATAATTTTGCATGATTTATGCACACATCAACATAAAAAAGAACAGTTTAATATAACACAGGTTAGACCCTGGCTGGAGTCGATAGGTTTTCTGGATGCTAAAATCCAAGGCATGCATGTCATATGATTATGTGGCATGTAAAAGAACCATTGAGTATTAATTTATTTCTGGTACTCTCGGCAAAATCTACCATCTGACTAGAGCTTGAATTAAAATTAATTCACGCGTCCAAATTTGGTAGCGAGGCCGTCACTAGATGGTGCCACCATCAAATGGCTCTCACATTTGGGGACTTGCCATGTTTGCAAAAACTAAGTTGCTAAAATGCAGTCCCATTGGAAAACATTTTTAAAAAAATAACCACTGATCATATCAAAAAATGCTTCTGGAAGAATATAGATTTTCAAAGATTTTGCAATTAGTACATTTTTTAAAGAAATAAAAATATATCTAACATAGATTTGAACATACAATTCTGAAGCGTTTGCTACAACAGTCAACTTGCAAAGCTAGATCACAAAATAATTCAGAAATTTTATTCCCTTCAAAAGTTTATGCTCTACATCATTTTCCAAATCACTAATATTATGTAATACTGTATAGTTTCATAAAGGAGCTGAACTAATTTTCATTGCTGAATTTTCTCCAAGCAAGTACTTTGTGATATATAATTTATACAAAGTTCAATTAAATTTTCTGCTATTGCATGAGCCTGTCTAGCAATTTTATAATTCACTAGAGAAATGATGCTTCAAGGACTATTTTACTGCAGAAGTAAAATACACCTTGAAGCTGACAAGAGAGAAAAGACACTACAATTTCACACATCACAGTTCACTTTCTTTTAAAATACTCAACAGATTTATTCTTAGGTGCCAGTTACTTTGACAAAGTATCTGCAGATAAGTAATGGTTTTGAACTGCTGCTGTCAAGAGTTGTTGCAGTTTTCATGTCCTTCTCAAAGGGAAGGAAGGAAAGTTGCTAGAGCCTGAGACAGGTTGGACTTCTACACGATAGATGGCAACACCCCCTATCTCCACCTCCACAATTTAGGCATGGGCTAGAGGGGAGGAAAATATCCTCCAGCACCCTGCCCCTGTGGTTTCTGCTGTGATTGCCCACAGGACTTTCAAACCCACTGATTTAATGAGCACATACTCTGTGTGTACTCGGAGGATATTTGGTGGGATTGGGCATCAAACCCAGGCTCTCCGGTCTGGAGTTCAAAGCTCTAACCATTAGGCCACCTACGGTCAGTGAAGAGCTTCATTGCAGACTGCACAAAACAGTTTAAGTTCTGATTTATCCAGTACAATAGAAGCCTATTTACATATAACTGTTGGCATATTTTTGCTTATTCTTTTCTTTCTCAAGAAGTGCAACAAATTTTCTCCTTTGTTTTCAGTTATGCAAGAAGGTAATTCACTACATTTTGCAGTATTATCACTCTGTGTTAGTTTAAGAAGTGTTGGAAAGCTAAAATCTTATTTTTTTGACAATTTGAGATTTTTACATTTTCAAATTGTATAGATTTTAACCTTTCTAAAAATACCTTACTTTAACCCTTACAAAACCCTTAAAACCTATTTTTAAATAATCATGGAATCTGGGCCACGCCCATTTTAATGGCAAAAAATGCAAACAAAGTACTTCATTTTTGCTTAAAAGTGTAACGTCTGATATAAACTAAAAACAAGTATCTTTTAAATTAAGCTTTTTATTTTTTATTTCTTAGCCAATTAGAAGTCTCACTGTATACATTAAAATCAATTTATCTCAAAATATAAATTTTAATGTGCTATGTACCTTTTCTGAGAAACTACTGTTCACAGTTATGTAAATTTCTTATGAAATATTTATAATGATGTCTAATATATACTGAAATGAGCTTTTTGTAAAAAACTCAAAAATTCATTTTTTACAAATTTTTTAAGTGAAAAATGGGTCAAATTTTGGAATGTTTGTTAAAATATTTCCTAATTTATTAAAAAATTCAAAATTAGCTAAAAGCTCATTTTAGTATAATGAGAGAGATGTACTTTAATTGCATGAAAAATTTCAAGCATTTACATAGAACAGATTTTGAGAAAAAGTACATTGAAAACAGCGAATCTAGCATTGGCAGAATAGAGAGAGAGAGAGGTTTCCAACTCCCCTAGCAAGTGTTAAAGACTGAAAATGAATGTTTCACACTTTTCCCAACATTTCGTTAGATTTGATTTAATAACAGTTATTAAATTATTAATCTACATAGAAATCAGGGTTCAATAATTATTAAAAATTATATTCTCAAGAGAAAAACTTCCTTAAATTTAGTTTAGTTGCTGATCACAAACTAAATTCCACAAGGATTACAAATGTCTTGTTTTGAAAAACCGTCAGTAGGCATATCCAGTTGGGGAAAAAATTCTATCACAGGAAAAGGATCCTGCTTATTGCTTTACTATCCAATCAAAAATGGGCATCACATGAAGGAGAGAATGTCAAGATTATGAAAAGTGACTGAATCAAACATCTTATCTTGTCTCTTTTATCAGTGGCTTGTGCTACCTTTGTGCTCATGCTGTAATTATTTGTTTATCAATATCCATCTAATAGAAGAAAATTTTGATTTTTTAACTTTAAATTATTAACAATGCAGTGCACGTATATACATAAATTTAATACTTTATTTTTTGAGTTAGAAATTCACATTTTACTAATGCAATATTAATTTCCAGAACCTCTTTCATGCATCTCATGAAATACAAGAAGTTCGCTAACCACCAATTGGGAAACACTGATGTATAGGATTAATATGTTAATTAAAGCTACACTATAGTTTGACAGATATAAAACATTATATGTAGTGACAATTGTTTCCTTAAAACAAAAATAGTTTATACTTTAAAATGAAGTAAAATAAAGAAGACAGTACAAGTGGAGTTTTAAAAAAAATCCTATAATGCTCAGTACTTAACAACAATCCAGGAATATTTAAATACCAGTAAAACAGAATTTAGGAGAGTTTTTTCTAGGTTATTTGTTTTAAATTATTAGAAAAGGAAAAGATAAATATTGAAGTCATTCTCCAGGAGCAGATGTTTAAATCAGAGTAACTAAACAGCCATGTTTGCAAACATTTCATGAAAAAATAGTTCAAGTACATCAACTATCATAAAAAATAAGCTAAAAGCTTAATTTATTATTTGTACTGATTTAAAAAAAAATTCAGTTTCAGGGGAATAATAAGGGTTGACTGATTGAGTGAATATTAGCATCGCACTGTTCAGCTACACGAGGGCTTTAGGCGACGGACTACATAATTTTGAATCATGGTCAAGTGACATGGACGACACCTGAGCTGGCACCCTCCTCGGAATAATAAGGGAGAAAGTAACAGTTTTTAACAAAACAATCTAACAGGAGATTCAACATCTTCAAGAACTATAGTCAAGGTACATTATTATTTAGGAACTGAGGAGGACTTAGGAATTCTTGTTAACAATATTTTAATTTTTAAATGTTTACAATGCTTTGAAAAAATTTATTCACTAAATACCACTATAATTTACATAGAATATTTTTTACCTTTTCTCCAGGATCCATTTCTCCTAATAAAACATCTTTCAGATATGTGACATTCTTTTGAAAATGTTCTGCTTTATCAGATAGATGAGCTAGTAGGAGAGTTAATTTTTCAAAAGTTCAGATGTTATTAGTTTAAATTAGAGACATTGTTATAGTTTTAAAAATTAATAATAAAATGCTTCGAAATAACTTGCACATATTTTTCTTACAAGAACTGAAATATTTTGGGAATTTGAAATATATTTTGCAACTTTTCTAGTCTTCAAAGATTATTAGCACCTTCCTTTTCACAAAAAAACTTATTAATTAATAAGAAGTTATATCCATGTGAGCTTCTTCAGATTAAACAAATAAACTCAAGCTAAAAATCACATTAAAATACTATTGAAGTTGCATTTAACTGTAAAAAACACATATTTATAAAGGATAAGTATTTGTAAAATTATGATAAACATTTACCAGATATTTTATGCATACCATTTTTAGAAAAGCACTTTAATAATATCGCAAAATAAACAAATAAAAATAAAAACAATAATAAGACATGCAAAAATGATTTTTTTAGGTCATTCAAACGATATTAAAATAACCATTGTAAGAGATTTATCCCAAACTATTTAAAAAATATATACTTTTACACCACAATAGAAACCTAATAAAATAAATAAACAGGAAAAACACATTAGCTACTTGTATTGTGACTAATATTAAACAAGAGAAGTAATTTTGAAAAAAAAACTTACTGCTTTCATGAACAAACTGCTCCTGGCCTTCTTTCAGACTAACATTAAGAAGAACATTGCTAATTTTACTGATTTCCTCATTTGTGACAGATAAGCGGAATACATAAAATTCATTGATTAAAGCTGGTGGCTGATGAACAATATCAATAGTAATGTGAGCATTCCTGGGAAGAATACTAAAAAAAAAAAAAAATAAGATAAAAATAATTATTTTCAACTTCAATGACTTAACTAACAAATCTTATGTGATCCTTCAAAACATTAATATAAAATTACATGAACATTAATTATTTTAGAAGAAACTTTCAACAAAATTTTATTCTGCATTTCTCCCTTTATATATACCTGTCCTTTAATAATTCAATAATGAAGACAACTTAAGCAAATAACCACACATAATAACAAGTAATTTATTCCCCCTCATTAGATTATATGCATGCGAAGTAAAATTATAACAAAATCAGTTAAATTTGTATTCTATCATAAATGAAAATCTTAGCAGATTATTCATACATTAAAAACCCAGTAAGTAAAAATGACTCAATAAGAAAAGTAAGTAATGACTAAATAACTTGCTCTTAATTTCAATCATTTTATCTGATTTCTGTTTTGAAAATTTCATTTTTATATTTTAATTGAGCAAGTAACAAAACAGGCTTAATAAATACTTTCTTATTTTATAAAATATAAAAATTTTGTTGTGTTTGTTACTTAGCCCACCTGAATGACAATAGTATCAGATCGAAACCCATAAAAATTGCTAGCAGTATGCTTGTTGTTAGCCATAGCTTTGAGCACCATGCAGGTGACAGTACTATTTGATGCATTCAAACCTTAATTTTGATGGAGAACAGCCTGGGGGGGAAGGGTCACAGGGTCTTCAAATTCATTGATGAATATTTAGAGTGCCTCCATGCTGTAAAGGAACTTTACATTTACAAACATACGTGCTTTCTCCAGAATTAGAACCTGGGTTCTAATACACAGTAGTCAGCACCACTAACCACTATACCAGATGGGGGTGGCAGATAAAATTTTAAAATTCATCAATGTTTAGTTACTTAGTTTTTATATGATAAAATATATAATTAAATACTGATAATGACTTACATTAAGGTCTTAATAAGATTGTTCTGACATTTATCAAGAATGTAACAAAATATAAATCCTGTAAAAAAAAATGTGTGTGGATTCAAAGCATTCTATGTTTTTTTATAACATTACATATAATTTCTCTTCTTTGCAATTAAAGATTATATTTACATTTCATTGTTTGATTTTACAATCATATTAACTTTAAAAGAAATTACATATAATAATTATTACAATCCTTTTTTTACAGAAGTAAAAACAATTCTAAAAAAATCCATTTAAAGATAACCAAGTTTAATACAATACTTACTGAAAATAGAAATCTACCAGAGTATTTCTTTTTAAACTTACATATTCAAAAGAACTATTTTAAGCTGATTAAGTGGGCTACAGTGCGATCTTCAAAAAATATTGGTGTGCAATTCTGTTCATTCACAATTCAAATTAATTAAAAACCATAAATAAAAACTATTTCACTACAATAAATACTGTTGAAGATATAAGCAGTATAAATTTACTTATTTGTGAAGTATAAAAGCGCAAAATTCATACACTACTTACACAGATTACATCTACACAGCTATATTTTCTTGATGTACATTTTGTTTACTGTATTTTCTTCTCTGTTCAAAATTATGCATAAATAGATAAAACTATAACTTCAATAAATAAGAAAAATTATAAGCTTGTGGCAAGTCCCTTTTTCATCATTTATTTTATGAAACTTTTGTAACTTTTACAGATATATATAGAAAGAAATTTCTTTTATCCCAATTACATAAACTTACGTAGTATGAGATAAGGGAATGATGTTCTGAAATGTAGGATCATCACTAAATGATCCTGCCTTGATTGTCGTGGCACTAGGAGATACTAAAGAGAAAGTCTCCGGTGGTGTTGTCCAGTGCAATACAGCACATAAATACTCCTCAGAACCCATTTGAAGGGCAACAGATGTTATCTATACGAAAGTCATACATTTTCATTAAATATACTATACAACATTTTGAGAAAAAAGTCTGGAAATTTTAATTTTAAGTATTAACAAATTTACAGTACCAAGTATTCTAAAAAAAAAATGTTCAAATTTAAGTAAAAAAATTTTCATTGAATTTAAAAATTTAATTGATCAAATTTGTCTAAAAAAGGGAAAACTTTTCATCTGCATAAGACATCAATAAGTAAGATCAAACTAATTGTGAAGTACAATGTTAATTTTTCATTCCGGTTGCAGGAATGGTCATTCGTATAATAGTATCACATTTTAGAAGGCTTACTCATTTGTATTTAAAAAAAAAAACAACAACTTTACAACAATTATTTACATTAAAATTTCTTTTAATTTAAAGTGAACTGGTAGATTTTAAAAAGATTCTTTAAAGCATTATAAATATGCATTTTTAATCACACAATATGAGCACATTTTGAAATTTACTCCTTTTTGCTCAAGTTTTGTAGAATGAAAATACAGTATATAGCCTCCTTTTACACATATTCAATTAAACCCATTTGGGTTAAAGCAAAAATGTCATCTTGATGCGTTGTGTAAAATATATACCGTAAAATCTGGCGTATAACGCACACCTATACTTTCAAGCTGATTTTTTTAATTTTTAGGTATATTCGCTGTATAACGCGCACCCCCTTTTTAACGAAAAAATCTGAAATATTAGTATACATTGCTTTTATGTTTTGAAATCATTTATTCGAGGTACTATCGCAAACTTTTGAAAAAATAGTATGCTTCTAGAACTACAACTTGTTTAGTTCGTAAGGCCAGTCGTTTTCTTTTAAATAAACTGTGTTTTGATACATGTGGAAGAAAAGTTTTTTTTATGTTCATATCTTTTGCTATTTTTAAAGCTATCATTTTTATACCCGGCGTATAACGCGCACCCTTAATTTTCGGCCTTATTTTTTGTGTTCAAAGTGCGCGTTATACACTGGATTTTACGGTATTAGTATATTTCACAACTTAATTTAATTCACAAAACCATAAATTCATCTGCCATTATGTAGTGAACATTTATATAACTACATCAATCAATACCATCCATTAAATTTCAATAATAGTTAAATAAAATTAAGAGTAAGATTCAAAGGTAAATAAGTGAAATTTAAAACTTAAAAAAAAATCATTTTTTTTTTGTATAAATTTAATAAAAACCCCTTTAAGCATATATGTAAACATGCTAAAAAATAACTTAGAAAATACACATATTTAAGTTTTACATTATTGGAAACACAAAATAACTTTCATACCTGAATAACTTTTCCTATATCATTTAAATCTGGAATAAAATTAAATGTGAATGTATGAGTATTACGAGGTACTAGGTAGAGTTTATGCATGTTCTTTTCCTCAGTATGACTGGTCTTATCATGAGTAAGAGGTACTTCACAAAAACTGTTATATTTCTGGAAAAAAAAATGGAAACAAAAATATCTTAAAACAAGATTTTACTTGATAGCTCAGTAAGTATTAAGTTAAGATTGTACAAAAAGATTAATATTTTAAACATATTTTATCAAAATGGTTGTTTTTTTGTTAAAATTAAATTTTACATATTGACTTTATGAAGTGGTGTTGCAATCATTGATAAATAAAGAAATCTTTTTCAATCAAGCTTTTCATTTTACAAAAACAAGCCAAAGCATGGTTAGATGAATACACATAACAATAAACACACATGAATAAAAACAAGTAACAACTAATTAACATATACTACTTTGGGTGGAACAACCAATCCATGTTTTGAGCCCGGAATAAAAAAAAGTGAAGTTCCAAAACTTTCCATGTTACTTGATTAGCTGAAGGTTAATAAAATGTCATATAATGACATCTCCAAGATTTGATCAGGCGTATGCCAGCTACAATTATAAATATTGGAAAAGATGTGGATTTTGAAAACTTTTAATATGATGTCCTGAAGAGTTCAGGTTCAAATATAAATACAGGATGTCGCCAAATTTGACCAACGAATTCGGAGGAGTGATAGTCAGTAGCATGGGAATGACAAATCAATGTAGATCAAGGGGTCACAAACCACATTTAGTGAGTGAAAATTGCAGTAATAGTAGCTGTCAGGAAGATGATGAGCCAGACGAGTGGAGTGGCCAAACAAATGCAGGGATTTGAAGCAATGTGGTAGGGTTGAAGAAATCTGCACATATGCGAATTCCCCACTTATCTGGGGAAAATAAAAGCACCCAGCAAGTTGTCATAGGTGGGCAAAGGTGAATTGTCATGCATGGTGGTGCACCAACACATTTTTCAATTGCAGTGCATAATCTCTTCTATGCTACATATCCCGGGAGATGAATTGGACACAGTGAATCTGCTGTTTGCCCTTCACACTCTCTGGATTTCATTCCCTTGGAATTCTTCTTTTGAAACCACCTTAAATGGGTTGTGTATGAGATGCTGGTGGATACAGTGGAGGACCTCATGGTAAAGATTTTTGTCACTTCAGCTGACATCGCCAGCACACTGGATTTGTTTGAATGCATCTGACAATCCTTCAGCTGCCTGTGTTGGCTGCTCTATGACCTACGTGGCTGCAACTTCAAACAATTCCAGTAACAAGCAATTGTCGTTGAATTTTTGACATTGAGCTGTGATGTATAGTTTGTATTGTAAACATCTTTTATGTCTAATCAATATTTTCTTTTCTCTTATTGCTCATTTTCATTCCACTCAAAATCACACCATTTATAACTGGTTTTGCGAATTACTCGGACTAAACGTGGTTTACAACCCCACATTCTATGGTGTCCCCATGCTGCCTACTCTCACCCCTCTGAATTTGTCAGTTGAATTCAGCAATACCCTGTATATATATATATATATATATTATAAAAAATGTGAATATGTTTTGAACAACTTTTTTCTTTTCTTGATTTAATTATTTTACAATATTAAATTATAAAAAATTTCTATTTGTCATAGGAATTTATTATTTGTCCCATTTCACATATTGTCAGAAAATATGAAATTTGTACATAATTACAAATATTGTACATCTCAAATATGATTAAGCCATAAGATATTAAAAAAAATCAGAACTACCTATTTTCAACAAGTCTTTTAAAAAGTTCAGTGTAGATATTCCTGATATATAAATTTAAATAAAATAAATTAAAAAATATTTTTATCAAAAATGTGTGTTTAATTTCCTGGTTTTGAAAAAGTCTCAATAATTATACAACAGATATTTTATAATAATTACAATAAAAATTTAATGAATTTACAATGTGTTTACAAATGAAAATGTGTTTTAAGAATGTAAAGAAATATATAATGTATTAAAGCTATGTCATTGAAACAAAGCTTTTTTTTTATAGAACATGATTGGCTCATTAATTTACTAACACACATCTGTAACATTTTGGATGTAAATAAAATAAACTAATCACAAAATAATCTTCGATAGTTTTGAAAAAAAAAAAAAAATTAGACATGGTGGTTCATAGCAGAATCTTGCTCCAAAACAAAAATAAATAGATCAAGAAAAGTAGCCCAATTTGTATCAATTCACTTATAAATTAAGCAAAGAATTCTTGTTTAACATTAAATCTATTTCAAACTATTTGCAAAAACATAGATAAAAATTTATTAAGGAGAAAATTTCATGGGTTTATTTATTGAATACTCCTGTACTCCAAATTAGTACATTAGTATTTTACATTTTATAAAAATATAAATTACATTTTTTAAAAAATTTGAATGAGAAATTGTACATTTTATTCTCTCATTATCTCTGCCTTAAAAACTAAATATTTCATTCATAAGAGGTGTTTTAAAGATAAAAATATTACTTATAATATATTTTCAATTACAAATTATAGAAAAATGTTAAACAATATCAATCGACCGAAAATAAATTTTTTTAAAATATAAAATGTATTGGAATGATAACTCTGAATTGATTTATTTAAGTCACATTTAACTTAAACATTAGACATAGGAAATTTGTAGTAATATAAATAGTGCATGGATATTACAAAACTTGAACCTAATTCTTCAAACTGTACCATCGTGGCATGAGGATTTTAGTTGGTTGAATTCAACTTGCAATAGCTCATTAATCCACACAATATTTATTAAAGCATAATATATTTGATACATATTTATATTAATTGTTATTAACATGTACGCATGTTATTTATTACATTCCACCACAAATATTTTTGCTGTTCAGCAGTACATAAATATGAACTTAGAAATAAATGGTCTTACCTCATTGTTAAACAATACATTTAATTTCGAAAATGACATGGGCTGTGGGCAATTCATCCTAGAAAAAAAAAATACAAACCTGAATTATTATTGAGTTTTTATTTATTATTTTTTTTATTTTTATTGATTTGAATTTCTTATCATTAATTAAATGACATAAGAAAATCTAATAATTTATAGCAAAGCATATTAAAATGATACATAAAACAAAACAAAATAAAAAATCTTAGGAATAACTTAAAAAGTAACTTCCACGTGATTATCTAAACACAAAGAATTAATTTAATTAAAAGGAATACTTTAACTAGATTTAAAACATTTCAATTCAAAATTAACTTAGTACAACATCATAGTTTTCAGTATATAAATGAGTAAAGATCTTACTGATGCCTAATATACCAAATAAAACTCTTTATAAATGTTTGTAATTTTAATAATACAACTTTGTTTTTTCAACTGTGATAATTAAGCTAAATGATTGAGTGATTTGCAGTTTATATCAAAAGAAAAATAAATCATAAAATTAAATTTCTTAATTAATACAACAAAAATGTAACTAAAGGAAACTAATGTAAAACCCAAAATATATCTACAAAATTTTAGTATTAACATATTAACCTCATGCCATTTGCAATCCTAGGGGAATTATTGGTTTGAAAATTTATCCACAAGGTCAATAAATATCTGACAAGCAGTTAAACTTTGGCAATTGATGGACTTAGTATGTGAGTACCAAAAATTCTTTCAAAAAATGTAAACATTTACCTCAGATAAACAGTAACAGTAATTCTTTGATCTGCCATGTAATTCTCTGATACAAAACCAGCTTTACATTCAACTAAAATAATAAAAAACAAAGCAAATAAACAATGAAATTTTAATTATATAACTTAATATAATTATAAACTTAAATATAAAAAAGTTTTTCAAATCATTAAAAAATTCCTGATATTATATCAATTATTTTTGAAGGAGCATGGTAAATGATATTTTAAGTCTAATTTCAGTGAACACAAGTAATGAAAGTAACATATAGCAGCAAGATATAATTTCAATATATGGAACAGATATACATTCTCCTTTTAACATTTGTAGTTATATTTAAAATAAAATGAATTTTGATTTTGAAATATTTAAATACTTCATATTTTTGTGAATAGAATATACCATAAAATCTGGTGTATAACGCGTACTGCTGCATAATGTGCACCTATACTTTCAAGTTGCAATTTTTAGTTTATAAGTATATTCACCATATAATGTGCACTGCACCCCCTTTTTTTACAAAGAAACCTGATATGCTTGTGAGCAATGCTATTATATTTTGAAGTCATTTATTCAAGGTATTATTCCAAGCTTTAGTAAAAAATATAGTACTTCTAGAACTACAGCCCTTTCAGTTCATAAGGAATGTTATTTCTTTCAAAGAAACAGTATTTCAATTTATGTAGAAGTCTTTTTTTTAGGCTTATCTTTTTTATTTTAGAAGTTCTCATTTTAAAACGCAGAGTATAATGTGCACCCCTAAATTTCAATCTTATTTTTTGAGTTAAAAGTGTGTTATATGATGGATTTTACAGTACTTAAAAATGTAATACACTTTTATAAGGATTTCATCACTATATCATAAACTGTTTTAAAAGTACATGTATATAACTTCAATACCGATGAAGGTACTGAAGAATTTCAATAAAAAAAAATTATTTATATTGATTAGAAAAAAATAATTATACAAAACTATTTAACTTTTGACATAACTGGGTGATTATTGTCATGGAAAGTTTTTAGATTGTACATAGATGATTTTTCAAAATAAAAAGATACGTAAATATTTTTTAATCAAATTAATAAATTGTCTTAAAGATCCAAATTAAACCTTTCTCAGTAAAAACATAACATAATTTAAATAGAATTTATTGCACCATTTACAAGATAAATAACCAAGAAGTTATATTGAATAATAAAATTATTTACGTAGAAAATTGGAATATTATTCCTATCACAAATAGCGATTCCCCCATTAAAGTCTATGTTTTGTAGAAATTTTAATTAAATTTCAAAATCATTTAATTCTTATCGCTTTCTTATCACTAAGTTTCAATAATTACATTTTAAAACAAAGATTTAAGTCAGTATATATTTTTTAATTGTTAGGTGAAATTTATGTTCTTTTAAGAAATATTTACAAGGTGCAACTTTCCAAATCCCATTCCCCAAATTACTTTTATCCAACCAATATTTTTAAGATTCTTATGAACTTGAATAAAATAATTATTCTAAAACTAAAATTTTTTCAGATAACCATTTTTAATAGTTGTGTCACTAGACAACATCCCATTTTCTCAGGAAGGCAAGATAGCTTTTCCACCCATTCCAGAAAGTTCCAAATTTTCCTGGTCAAGACTTTCATGACACTTAAGATCCTTCAAAACTCATGTTGCAAATATTCCAAAATATGAGTTAGTGAAATATGTCTGAGTCAAAAAATCTATAGAACATTTTCTATTTAATTACAAGGTTAAGCAGCACTTCTTTTCCTTACAATATTTTCATTCCAAGAAACATGAAAAATTGGAATTTATAATGTTAACTAAGAGAAAAAATAAAACTATAATTAAAATTTATCTTCATTTAAAAAACACAAAAAATAAGATTTTTTTTTTTCAAACTAACATTAATATAATCAAAAAGTATTATAAATTTATATATAATAAATTCCAAAAGTTCAAGTACTTGATTTTTAAATTAACGATTTACTTTGAAACAAAATTTCATTAAAATACAATTAAAAACAATACACATTCAAAAACTAAAAAAACCGATAACAAGCAGATCAAAATTAAATACATAAGCTAGCATATCAATAAAACAATTTCTTCTATAAAATAATATAAGCAAAAACATTAAAAACCTTCAGTTTCAAAAAATTACATTAACAGAAAAAAGTAACTCTATAGTTCTAAAGTGGAGTAAGTTACTATCATGCTAACAAAAATTTAAGCCTCAAAAATTATATGATCATACTTTCTAGGTTTCTTGAGAACTTTTTAAGTAACAATTTTTTAACATTTCTCAACTATATTAAAAACCTGTTAAGTACAAAGTAAAGATTTTGTTCATAATTTGATTTATTCTAAATAGATATAAATATTAATCTTCCTATTCTGAATTGTAATACATTTTTTTTTCAGTATAACTGTTTTCAAATTTAAACAAGTAAATGGGGAGGAAACCTTATAACTTAAAAATATTTTTTAATACAGATACAAATAATAGCTAAAAAGAAAAAAAAACTTTAAAAAGTGCTCACTGAAAGGCACAATTGAAGTCATCTGAATAGTGAAAATAAGAGGTTCCTTATGGCTTTGTATAGTCTCCTGCCATAATTTATCAGCTTCTTTATTATCTTGTTCTGATATTCCAGGCATAGCAAACAAAGGTTTTCCCTTAAAATTGGAATACATTACTAAAAATAACAAAACTACTTTTTGCATTAATAAATCAGATGATAAAATTTATTTTGAAAATGTGGCATATAATTATATGAAAGACACATATATATATCATATATACACTCAATCTTTTCAGAAATCAATTATATAAAACATGTAATACAGATACCAAAAAGCAATTCAAATTTAAAGATGTATCTCACAAAAACTAAAAACTATAGACTTCAGTCAATATAACTTAAAATACTCAATTGATTACAAAAATCAAAGTTTTCAAATAAAAAAAAATAGCCATAATTATTATATACACTCTCTCTTTTCACTGGAAATTTTAATTCATAAATGAAAAATATTTAAATGCATATCCAATTTTTTTTTCTCATGATAATCCAATGATGAAAGATTATTTAGGCAACAAAAATTACAATAGGAAAGTTAGATCATAAATATTATAATACAAAAGTTTAAACATAAACAATACAACCCGAAAATATAAACATTTTCATAAATGAAACTTGATGATTATTATTCTAAAATAATTAATATTATATTATTTTCATACAATTCATAAAATTAGTATTTGAATTTAACAAAGTTTGGCAAAATAATACAATCTGAGTACATAACTAAACAGTTACTCAACAAAGAAAAAATAGAAATTGTAAAAAGTACATTCGTAAATACAAGTATCATTACATCTTAAAACAGTAACTTTTTAAATTTACTCTAAAGCAGTGATCTTCAACCACTGTGCTGTGGCACTTTTGTGTGCCACCAAATTTTTTTTAATTATTAATTTCTGAGGAAAAAATGAATAAAACCTGGAAACCAATCATTTGAACATTTTACAGAAATAAACTAAGGATATTCATAACATATTTAACTTATTCTTTTGTGGATAGATGGAAGTGTATTACAGATTTGTTAAGAGTGTACCACAACTAAAAAAAGGTTGAGAATCACTGTTCTAAAAACTCAAATATTTTATTAAAAAAAAGCAATGAACTTTTGTTTTTCAAATATTAGAATATTTTATATATATATCAGAACTTGACATAAAATATCATACCAGTAATGTATTGTTTATGTTATTCTGTACAATAGATTTTTCATCCGTGCTACATAAAATCCCTAATACAATGTTAAGAAAAATGCAACATGGTGACAGAACAATTGAAATAAAATTGTTTATTTCATACTGTTTTAATTATAAAG
>BMAV01004084.1:170377-197872 GCA_019973955.1 Trichonephila inaurata madagascariensis
AATTATAAAGTTAAAAATTGCCAAGAAAACTTTTAATTGAAACATTTTAATTGCTGTTCCATTATTAAATGTTTAGTATCAAAACTAGTCAATATTAACCGAAATTATTATTTCAAGTAAGATTAGATTCTAATAAATTTTCACAAGATTAAAAATATTTAAGATAATTTGCTGTTCTGCTCTTAATACTTTTTATAATCTTTTTTCTAACTAATTAATTTTAAATTAGCCATTTTTGCATCATTTATTTTCTTTTTAAGGCTGCCTTTGTATAATGCTACACAATAAGGCCCGAATTCAGAATATTTCATTGGACCAACTTCGAAAAGTGTGATCGATGTTTAAAGAGCTGATCGTTGTGGAAAACCTCACTGGCCAGAATTAGAGGAAATGGATTTTAAAAGAAAGAGACAATGGGAAAGCAGTCTCGATCTTAATTTTTTTGGCTGTTAACTTGCTAAATTTAAAATAAAAGAAAGATTTTTTCTGCGTGGAATGTTTTGTTTAACAACTCAAAACATAGATGGCAGTAGCAAAGAATTTTTTTGTTTTATTGAGATTATCGTAAAATATATTATCATACATATTTAAAAAGACATTTCATACTAAAAATTTTTTTCTGTACAATTTCTTACTTCTATTTTTAATTATATTGTGCATTTTTTACCTTATATGACACTCATTATCGGCAGTTTATATTTTGGATTATTCGCCGTAAAAACTGCCGCGGATTATACAATGTTTTTTTTTTTACTCGAAAAAAGGCTTTGCGGATAATACAGGAAAATACGGAGTTATTTTTAAAAAATAAAGGATTTTTACAAACGAACTTTTTTAAGAAAAATTCTAACAAAATTTATGGTAATATCTCATGCAATTAGTATCATCTATTGTATTACAGTGTTATAACCTTTTTTGGAAATTTTCTCATGCCTAGAAAAAGCAATGTTAGTTTTAACTCCAACTGAGAAATAATTTTTTTAAATAGCTAAATAGTAACAATAAGCTTGAAGGATACAATTACTAATCATTTCAATTCCAAGAGATATGTAATCTTGAACATTTGCAGATAAATAAGCAGAACGTAAAGCTGTAGTCAATATACTTGAAACAATTGGCCTCCATTTTTCTACTCTGTAGTCCCAAAGAACATGCTTCAATAATCTAAACAAAAAATGATTTTAAAAATTAATTTAAAAAACATGACACAAAATTGAAAAAAAAATGAAGTAAACTTAAGTATAATAAACAAAAAGAATCAAAATTTTATTTTAAAATTATTTTGTATTTTACAATGTTTGATTAAAAAAAATTAACAGGGTCAAAAACTGCCTCATATTTTTCATGCAATAATTCAAAATATATAATTAAATCCATTATTTCAGAAATATATGCATTTATTTAAATAATAGTAATGAAGTAAAAAAATTTACTTCATAGGTAGAAAAAAATGTTTTATATAACTACAGTTAATTACTTAATAATAATTAGAAATCATGAATCCTTGAGTAAGGAATTTTAGCTCAAGACCTATTGATAAAACTACCGTAAAATCCGGCGTATAATGCACATCTATACTTTCAAACTGCATTTTTTAATTTTGAAGCATATTCGCTGTATAGCGCACCCCCCCCCTTTTTTACGAAGGAACCTGCAATGTATGTTAGCAATGCTATTATGCTTTAAGGCCATTTGTTCATGGTGTTATCCAAGAATTTTGAAAAAATAGTATATTTCTAGAAAAAAGCAATCCTTTAAGTTCATAAAGTATGGCATTTCTTTTTAAATAAACATTATTCTGATCTTAGTAGAAGTCTAAGATTTTTTTATGCACATCTGTCTTTTTATTTTTGAAGCTATCATTTTTATACCTGGTGTATAAGGTGCACCCATAAATTTTGATCTTATTTTTTGCATTAAAAATGTGCGTTATACACCGGATTTTACGGTAATTGATCATTATCAAATATTATACAATTATTCACATAAGGGAAAATTACACTTCCTGCAATCAATTTAAAAATACAAATCCAGAGAAAAAATGTAAGGGAGAATTATGGAATTATAACATTTACTTTTATTTTAATAAAAAAAATTATAAAATTGAAATCATTAAATATTTCACAAAGATTTTTTTTTAATTAAGGTCTAATACTAACTTAATTTTCACATATAAATTTTAAGACTTTGAAGTACAAAATTATGTTAATGAAATTCAAATATTTAATGTACAAGAAAATCACACACACACATAAAAAAATGTTTAAAACAAAGAAAATTATTAGAAGATATTTTGTTACAACTGCGTAAGACATTATTTCAGATTAGTAATTCAAAATGAAATGGATAATGTCTCAATATGATGAGAATTTTTTAATTCATAGCTTTTGAAAAGAAAATATATCAGATAAAAATATCAGGGGTGTTGGCCTGCTAGTTGATTTTATGCATCCACAGTGATCAGTAGTACCTGCACTGTAACTATACCTCAATCATATAGAACTTTTTAATAGTAATTATAAGATGTAGCCCTTGTCAATTTCAACACCTCTATATTGGCCCCTCCCTTATTTGAGGTGTGCACACACCCCAGAATTAGACTTAAAAAATTCCCTTATTTATATACTTCAATCTCATTTAATATTTTGAATTTGGATATTATGATAAAGAAAGTACTGTAGATACATCACAAAAGGATAAAATATATAAAAGGGATAAACTTATATAAAGGATAAATATGCAAACTTACACAAAAATTTAACTATAAAAAAATTAACCAAAAATTTGAGAGTTTATTCAAACTAAGTTATGAATTTATTATAAACAAGAAATTTTGAGATTCAAAATCAAACAAATAATATTTTTGCAAATGTTATTTTATATTAGTAATTGCAGATTAAAAAAAAACTTACGTTAATGATTGCTTGAAATCTCTATAGCAATAGTATTCCTCTCCCATTTCTACAGCTGAAAAACAATTATAAATGGAAATATCTTAAGTAAACAAAAAACTGTTTCTGTGAAAGATTAAAGATCATTCATAAATTTTAAGAGTAACTTACTTAACTGTCTCTTCATTCTAGGACATTTGTATTTTTTAAATTGGGCAACAGCACTGCTCAACAATGGAATAATGATCATCTGTAAAAACATTTTAGTTTATGAACATTCATGATGATTGTAAAATGTGACATTTCAAAATCAAAACTACAAATTTTCTTACTGAATGATCAACTTCATGGAATTCTTTGTATTTCAAAGCAATAATACCTTTTAATTCTTTCTGAGGATCAGGAGGTTCTAAGCCTGCAGAAAATAATCCACAAAAAGTAAAAAGAAAAATTTTTAAAGTGTCCCAAAATTTTAATTTCTAGTTTTTATTAATCAATGAAAAAAGCTCTTTACAAGGTAAAAAAACAGCTAGAACAAAAATAAAACTGAGGGATTCTATTACTTTAAAAAAGAAATATTTATAAAACAATGAAAGTTGACAATATTTGAAGGAGCCATCTCTTTGTAATTAATCATAACATAGACACATTATAAGTAAAGAATTCATGTAACAAAAATAGAAATGAAAGGCTTATACATATCACATCAGTAATTTATTGATTACAATTATCACTTAATGTAATTAATTTGTATTTTGCTTTGCCTTATTTCAAAATATGTGTTCCTTTTACTGAAAAAAGCATTTAGTTATTTATTTTGGTCCACTTTTTCGACTATTTTGTTTAATCTAGATGAAGCAGAAACCCAACTAGTTTGGGATTAAGGTTCCTCTATGTATAAGCAAATTCATATTAAATAAATGGCAGTTTTAAGAATATGGACTTGTTTTATAACTAATACAGCTATTATTACGAATTTAGAAAGCTAAATAAATACATCTTAAATATTAAAAATTCAAAGCATTACTTTGATTTAAAAGAAGATACTCACAAATAAAACAAATTATTTTTCCATGCACACACTACAGTATATAATATAGCTATTCTATCAATTTAGTAACTTTACTAAGTGAATAGACATATAAACTTACTCTGACAGCAAGCTCGCCAAGGTCTTTGACCATAATATTCCAAGGCATCAGCTCCTTCTAATATTTCAAAGTCAGCTGGCTCTTGAACTGACTTTAGAATACAAAAGAAAACTTAGATAAAAGTAAATTAAATGATCTTTGTACAGCTGAAAAGGTTTTTTAAAACTTACTTTACACAATTTATAGCACATAGCTTTTCGATTAGAGGCATGGTTGGCAGCTTGCTGATAATAGAAACCAGGATGTTGGGTTTGAATAGCATTTAGCCCTTGTTGTACAGCATCTTCAAATAAATCACCAAAGTGACTAAACCTGTAATAATATAAGCTGATCATCTCCTTGTTACTGTAATAATATAAACTAAACATATAAATACTATATACTAAAAATGACCTGATATTATATTTTGACTACATAGTCCATCACTTACTATATATATCTCTTTGAAAGTGCACACAATGCCAAATTTGGAATACCTTTACAATATATATGATTATTAAATCAAATTTACTTTTAAATATTAATTTTCCTATTTTATACAGCAAAAAATTATACAATAAATACATTTTAAAAATCCAATTTTTTTTTATACAAACTAACTTATTTTAATTACACTGAAGAGCCAAAAAAACTGGTGCAAACATGCATATGCAAATAATGAGATATGGAACCAATAAGAGTAAAGCGCTGCAGTCGGCAAAGCCTATATAAGACAGCGAGTGTCTGGCACAGATGCTAGATAGGTTACTGCTGCTACAATGGTAGATTATGAAGATTTAAGTGAGTTTGAATGTGGTGTTATAGCCAGCATACGAGAGTTGGGACATAGCATATCCAAGGTAGCGATAAAATTTGGATTTTCACATACGGCCATTTCACAAGTGTACCGTGAATATTGGGAATCTGGTAAAACATCAAATCTATGGCATTGCTGCATCCAGAAAAAGATCATGCAAGGACGGTACCAACAACTGATGAGAATCATAAAGCGTGACAGACGTGCAACCCTTCTGCAGATTTTAATGCTGGGCTATCAATAAGTGTCACTGTGCGAACCATTCAACGAAACATCATCAATATGACTTTTTGAAGCCGAAGGCCCATTCGTGAACCCTTGTTGATTGCACAACACAAAGCTTTACACCTTACCTGGGCCCGTCAACAATGACAATGGACTGTTGATGACTGGAAATACATTGCCTGGTCTGATGAGTCTCGTTTCCAATTGAATGAAGCTGATAGACATGTGCGGGTATGGAGACAACCTCATGAATCTATTGACCCTACATGTCAACAAGGGACTGTTCAAGCTGGTGGAGGCTCTGTGATGATATAGGCCGTGTGCAGTTGGCATGATATGGATTCCAGATATGACTCTGACAGGTGACAGGTATGTATGCATCCTGTCTGATCACCTGTACCCATTCATGTCCATTGTGCATTCCAATGGACTTGGGGAATTTCAGCAGAACAATGCCACACTACTTAGTGGCTCCAGGAACACTCTTCTGAATTTAAACACTTCTGCTGGCCACCCAAATCCTCAGACACGAACATTATTGAACATATCTGGGATGCCTTGCAACATGCTGTTCAGAAGAGATCTCCACCCCTTCTTACTTCTATTAATTTATGGACAGCCCTGCAGGATTCATGGAGTCAATTATCTCCAGCACTATTTTAGACATTAATCGAATCCATGCCACATCATGTTGTGGCACTTCTGCATGCTTGTGGGGACCCTACACGATATTAGGCAGGTGTACCAGTTTTTTTTTTGCTCTTCAGTGTACAATAAGGACTCACTTTCATTGTTTTCTAAAATTGTATATAATTTCTAAACAAAACAATGCAGATTAATTTTTTTCATCATTTTAGAAAATATTAACCCCTTCAGGACCGGCAAAAGGAAAAAAGAAGCATTTCCCCCAGGGTTCCCCATTCCGAGAGTATATTTACGCACAAGACTGGGAGAATTTTCCTGCTAAGCCTAATTTCCTTTAAAAATTCATATAAAATCTTTAATGCAATCAAATACACTAAAATGTACAATGTACCATCATTGATAATATCTGAATATACAGTACAAAAATTTTCGCTATAATTAAAAAAACAATGGCAAATTTTAAAGAAAATGTTTTCATTTTAATAAAAAAACTACTCTTTTTGCCATGATGATTAAAATAAAATAGACATCAATCCTACAAAATACTATGTGGCAAATCCCAAATGATAAATTTACTCTCACATAAACTTGTTGTGGCAAAGAGCTGATACAAATCTTTTAAATAACAGCTAATATATCATTTTTTTATTTTTAATTAATCCTTATATTACATATAGCTTTCTTAGTATTGTTTTCTGTTCTTATGATTATGACAATTCTGGTTATGATAGCAATAGAAAATAATTGTTTGTTCATACTGAATTAAAAGCCAGTCACACGGTAAGAACAAATTATTCTTTTTTTGTTAAAAATGGGTCATCACATTTGTTCTTTGAAATTTTAAAAAAAATGTTTTTGAGAATTAAAATTATTGTTGTAAATATGAAACAAAAATAAAATATGTACTGAAATTATTATTATGAATGTCTGATGCCCAATAAACTCTATAAGCTTTCCATCTTTTTCCAACTTAGTCAAAATATAAATAGAAATACAGAACGCAATAAATCACAAATATTTAAATGCCTGATTCTTTCAAAAAATTTACACATGTCCAGTTGTTTACATTCATAAATATCCCGATTATAATTTTTAAAAAAAAACTCGGAGCCGAAAGCACATATTGAATTTTAATGTTTTGTGAAACATTATTTAAAAAAAAGAAAAACTAACTTTAACAGCCATCGAGTGCTTTGTAAAAATTAATTTACTAACGTTCCAAACTCAGATCACACCAGTGTGATCATGGTACTCAGAGCAGGGAAAGCACAATCACAAATATGATATCATGGGCGCTGGAGGTAGAAACACATGATCATATACGTGTGATCATGGTCCTCAATGGGTTAAAATATTAAAAACATTCTCCACAGACAAATATATATTTTTCATCTTCATAATAAAAGTTAAAGATGCAAGAAACATGTTAAAATATATTTACTGCTTTGACATCCATGCACTGTGTTCAAAAGCCAATTCTGGATGACCAACTTTATTCTTAAAAATATCAACATGATTTCTAAACTGGGAAATAGCATCAAGAGGAGTACCATTTAAAAATGATAACCTGCACATCTAAACAAAGAAAAAAAAAAGATAAATAAAATATTAAATAACAAATTTTAAATCATTGCATTTTTCAATTCACAAAAACTATATGATGTTCACCTTATAATTTATAAAACCAGCAACAGTTTTTATTTCCAACAGATTAGCATCAGAAGCTCTAACTTCCATTAAATTAGCATACGCCTGCTTATAGCTCCTGGAAAAAAAAAATTACAACAAAAATTATAGCGAAAAAGTTTTTAAGTTCAAAAATATATCTATTTTGCATTACAATTTTAAAATATTAAAATTAGAATGCGCAATAGATATAAAATAATGCAAAATATTATTCTTTCAATAAATTAAACTGCATGAAAAAACACAATGAATGAAGTTAAAAGCAGATGAGATAACTCAAATTGTAAACATTAGTGTTATTTTCAAGAAAGTAAAGACAGAGTATGCAGATAATGAATTATGACTCACAGGAATGAAGAAAGCACAGAATATTTTAATAGAGATTAAGGAAAGCGAATGTGTTGCTTATTCATAATAAAGAAGTAACATTAAGAAAGCATTGGGAAAGTAGAATGACTACAGGAGATAAGCTCAAAACCTGATTTAAATAAATTAGAATTTCTTAAAAATGATAAATTGATCCAACTTAAAATGTCAGTGCTAACACAAAATGTGATTCAATAATTTTGGAATAAATAACATTTGAAAAAACATTAAAGTCCAGATATTAAATAAACATAGTTAAAATGGATATCAAATTCTGTTCTGAAAAAGGTGATAGAATTCAGAGTTTTTTGTAAGAAATGCATAAACTGAATATTTTCAGCCAGGTTGTTTTTATCTCATATTACAGTACAATTTCTTCATAATTTTTTTATGGTTCAAGCTTTGTGGATAAATGAAAATATCCTACTTGAATCACATTAAATAAATAATATAAATATAATAGAAAACAAATAATCAAAGAGACAGTATGTAACATTTGTTCTATGCTAGTAATATCATTCACAAATAACCTATGAGCAGTATCAACATAACTAATAATGAGCAGATAAAAGATGTGATCTAATAATTACAATGTAATAACCATTTAAATCGATATAATGCTATTACATAGAAATAAGCTAATTTCTAAGTACGAACTTTCCCATAACTGTAGTGTTAACCAATTTTCTAAGTAATATAAATTTGATCTCAGAAGTCAGGTAAATATCATTTCACTATGTTAAAAAAATAAACCCAGATAGATTCTCAGAATTACTTACTTCAAAGCACCAGCAATATCTTGTTTTAATTCAGTCAGAAAGGCTATCTTAAACTGGTGTCTAACAAAGAGCAGCTAAAATGTTAAAATAAAGACTTTGTGAACAAAAACATACATTTAGGATAATATTGAAATTAATACACTGAAAGAAATTTTTTATTAATTAGAAGAAATGTTTCATTTAAAACATTATGTTGGATTTATTTAAATTTTTTATATGACATATTTTTCCTGGACACTTAAAATATTATTATCATTTCCATTGCCCCCCCCCCCAATTTCCTCCTTTAAAATCACACAAATTAATTATGCATTAACAATGCCACAATTATGATCATTCCATTTTAAAAATACATGATTTATTTTTATTTTTTAATTATAAAATTACATCGTGTTGCTGTTGTTACTAATGCCACCTGATCAGCAAAAGGCCAGATCTAGGCCCATGAAATTCATCATGGTAAAGGGCTAAGTGACGCCTGTTGTTAGCCTTAGCTTTGAGCACCATACAGGTGACAGAACATTTTAGCTCGGTTTTACCCCAACTTTGAGGGAGAATACCCTGGGGGTGGTCAGGAGCCTCTCTTCCCTTTCCACCAACCTCATGAGAGGACTATTTAAAGCTATTTTAAGTACCTCCATGCTGTGAAGGCACTACACATTTACAAACATCCATGTCTTCTCCGGGATTCGAACCCAGGCCCAACGGCAAAGCAGCCAGCGTCGCTAACCACTATACTGGATGGGCAACTAGAATTACATTTGTGGCTATAAATGCTCCTTTTTTAAAACTGCATCTTTTACTGATAATAGAATTTTTAAAAAAAATGAAATCCTGCAAGGAACTTTAATATTTCAACAAGGATATCTTTTTATTAAATTTTAAAAATGACTAAGGTGCCCAAAGAATGAAGTCTAAATATTGACAAAATAAAATATCTGTATCATAAATTATAGTTCATAAAATTCAAAAGAGCTCATTTAACAATATATCTATAGCAATTACAGTAAAAAAATGTCTTTCCCTATTTTAATCTGTGAAAATAATGTTTCTTAAATTAGATGAATTAAAAGCATTATGCAATACATCAAAGAAATATTACAGTTTTATTTATATAATAAAATATTGTTTCCATCTTATTTTCTAAAATAATTGTATTGTTTTACTATATAATCCTCAAAAAGCAAAAACTCATATTTAAAGCTTTAATTTTAATCCAAAGGTAAAAATTATTAAACAGTCTCAATCTCATGATATAACATACATCAATAAACAAAGTACATGTACCACAATAATTCTTGGCACACAGGTTTAATTTACATAACTTGTTTAGCATTTTTAAATAAATTAAGTGGATGAAAAAAATGATAGTACATAACTTACTTGATGAGTTGTTTTATTCAAATGATCTTTATGATTTTTAATACGACGACTTTCATGATGGTAATATGTTTGAGCAAGTTCATAAAAAGCATTTTGTAACCTAAAAAAGATAGTTAAGTTATTATGTAAATTCTGGCATTAGATTGAAACAAAAGAAACATTAAATAATGCAAAAAAACTTACCTCAATGTGTATCCATAAAGATGATCTGAATGAGGAAGAACAAATAAGGTCTTACCAGATAAATCACATGCACTGCACAAAGATGCGGCTCTTTCAGCAGCAATCTGATCATCAGCTGAAATTCAAAGACTGACAAATCACTCAAAAATGGAATGAAAGATTGATGATAAAGTTTTATAAAAGAAAAGATCTTATAACTTTTAAAAGCTAGAAATTTTTAATGCAAAATAAAAAATTATTTTAGAAATTTAACTGATTCTCAAATTTAAAAAAAAAAAAAATATGAATATATATCAAGTTTTAAATCAAAATTTGCATTATTTTTTATTTGAATCAATGGTAGCTCAACATAGAAATGCATCAATAAACATTTAATTATTCTCATATTAAGAACATGTATGCTTTGATTTTAAGAGGTAAGGGCTCTTGAATTGGGAAATCAATAATTATTGCTTACATTTGTACACATATTTCAGCAAAGATTTCTTGAATTCCAAACTATACCTTAAATAAAGAATCAATTATATACACTTCTTTTGAACCTTCTTTAAATAAAGATTTGAAACATAATTTAAAAATGCTAATTTTAAAAGCATAATTTTTGAATTTCAACATTTTTCTTTTTTATTATAATTTATTGAATCTATAATAAAACAATTAGAACTGAATTACGCACCACCTGGAAGAGCTGCTCTTTTCTGAATTAAGACTAATGCCACTCGAGTTGATCGACCTTGTAGACTTTCCCTAGAATGAAATTTTTTATGATAATATTATGAATACAAACAGTATAATCACAATAACCAAGTAGTCTTGGCATCAAAAATGTAACTAATGATGTTTCAGTTGAATTGCCTTCACAATAAATCTTGCTTCGACAAAAGACTCATTGTGAAGAGGTGCTGATAATGTGACAAGGCTCAAAATATTCACATTGACTTGAATGTGGAAAGTGGAGTGTGTCCACTTCCTTATTTGAGACTGATTCAAAATTATAAGGTGCACTAGCAAAAGTTTTCAGTTGCGTCAGACAAAAAGCAACACAGAAATTTTAATAAATAATCATTGACAAAGAAAATAAAAACTTATCTTCCAATATAAATAATAAAGAATTTGAGTTTTATTTTCCAAAGAATGACAGTTATCATTATCTTGATTCTACATTTTTTAAAAAAATAAGTTTAAATTGTGAAATTAGAGAAATTGGTACTTGTATTTTATATAAACCACTAATCAATTTCATTAAATCAAAAAGTACACCAAATGCTGTATTATACAACCAAAAGTAAACTCTTGAATGTGTTCAAACACAACAATTTCATTCCTGCATGCTCAAAAATAATTTTTTTTATAGATTGCATCATTCCTGTGCATGTTAAAAAACAAAATTCTTGTGCTTGTGCATGCATCAAAACAATAACATTCTTTAAAATGTGTAATATTAAACTACACTGATTTTTTTGGGAAAAATAACTAAAATTTGGGATCTTTTTTTTTTCTTCCTATGGGAGAGAATGCAGAGGAGTATTCAGGTTTAATATGCAAGTACCTGAAGGGTTATTTAATTTATTAAAATGAGAGCAAGAAACATTGTGGATCTGCAAGACAACATTTAGATTCATATTTATGCAAACTTGTATGGAGTAGTTTAAATGAAGAAGATATATTTGTTGCAATTTTGGAATTTGAGCTGCCTGAAAAATTTAGTTTTTATTATATCTTTTGTTTATTTCAAGAAATACATGTTTATTTTAAAATATGTTACTTAATTCTTCTTAATCTTTGTCAAGTTATTTAGTCAACATGTTAAAAGAAAAAAAAATTATGCACAGGATTTATTTTCACACATTTGTGGAAACAGTAACAGCATTTGGCAAGGGTTTTTAATTTTGGGGACATCTTGTTTGGTGAAATCGGTATAATATGCAAGTACCAATACATTTTTTTTTTACTGAAAAGCTTCATTTAACATTTTCTTTCACGTGTAAACGTTATATGATTTAATAATAATGGAAAAGCAAATATATTTTTATTTTTAAACAGATTACTACAACTTAAATAAAATTTTAATTCTGAAAAGTAAAATAGTCATAGATTTCTTTTTAAAATATGAGAAACCTCCATGAACAAGTCAGTTGTGCAAATTGAAAATTCTGAATTAACATTAGTTTACAGCAATACAAGGGCTATTGTAGACAAAGTCAACAAAACAAGATTTATGTAAACATAAATATTAAACATAGTTTTAAAAAGAAATTAATAATTTTGAAATAAATGGAAAAGTGAAAAATATTAATTCTTTTTAATAAAAACAATTTTTTTGTTCATACCTCAATAACTCTAATTTGTTAGCACATTCTAATCGTTTCTCTGCCCAAGAAGGACTATCCCAATCTAAGTCGACAAACTGAACAGCAACACCAGGTACTTGTGTCAAATGTTTAGGCAGCCAATTGGTTTTTAAAATCCCTTTCGGCACATACCAGTCATAAGATGTACGCTAAAAAAACCCAAAAAACATGACAATTATATAAACTAGGCATTCTCAACATTAACCACTTTTGGATTTAACATTGGCTTGTTAAACTGAATTACTTGGAATACATATGCAAAACAAAGTATAATAAGATGTGCATAACAATGTTATTGCTCCATTTATGGCTTAAATAAATATAAAAGGTGTGGGGGGGGCTTAGTATGATAATCACAAGATATGAGAAGGGTCCATCAGTAAACTCTTCAGTTAGGTAACTTAATAAACAAAAATTAATTAATCTGTATTTATAACACACAATTAACATTTAAATAATAAATAGATTTAAAATTAAATTTAATTAATTATAACCTTGTTTCCATGATTAACATGCCCTTTGCTAAAAAAAATCTTTTACTAAATAAACAATTTAAAAAAAATATGACCTTTAATATAAGTTTTTGTTCATATTTTAGTCTCTTTGATAATATAAAGTTCACCAAATTACGATTATAATATATATTAATAATCTAATGGGGGAATATCCATGGGATCTAGACTAGTCCTTCCTTAAAATTTTTAATTTTTTTTTAAAAAATTTTTTTTGTTTACATTAAATTATCAATGATTAAAAGTTTAGTGTTCCCCAATACATATAAGACACATTTTTGATACTTGATGATTTCATTCTATCATCTAGAATATGCATTCTATTTTTTGTGGTTAAAATAAGAATATGAAAAAAGTTAATTGAAATAAATTAAACCTTTAACCACTGCTTGCTTTAGTGGTCTTTCAGATCACTCAACACTTTTTGATTAGTGTTTTCAATACTAAAAATAGATAGTGATCATTAATCTAACAATTACTTTTAAAAACAACAATTCAAAATGACATTAAAGTAATCATTAAATTAGTGAGCAATTCTAGTAAAGACAGTATTGTGTATGCTTCAGTTTTTCTAAAATTATTTTCAATTACTTTCTGAAAATATCCTGTATAGCTCAAAGAAAAAAAAAAACATATCATTATAAACTTGGAATACTTGGATAATGAAAATGCCTTTAAATAAACATTATTCCAATTCATAAGTATATGAAGATGAACACTTTTATATGAAGAACAAATCTCAACAACACATATACATATGCAATTTCAATTCCAAAAAAAGCACAATATTATTATTTAATTGATATATTCAAATAATCTGAATAAATAGAATTAAAAATGAAAAAAAGAAGCAGTATTTCTGAATTTCATTAAATATCATTATCACATGGAATAGATTTTATTTAAATATACTTCCTCTTAAATGATGCATTAAAACTTGCCTTTTTTAATGCACTAAAAATTTACTTTATATATTTTTCAAAACAGTTTATATTAAGTGCAATATATTATATATTCAACTCTCAACACTGAAGGCCCACTTATTAAATATACCTTCTAATTGACAATCATTTTTCTTTACATGTTTTTAAGATTGTCTTTTTTATTTTTAAATAATTTGCTTTAAAAAGGTATTAATATTCAATGCTTTGTTTTAAAGAAATTATACATGCATTCATTTCTAAATTATTATTTAATTTATATCATATTACGAAATTTGATGTAATAAAATAATTAAATTTAAATAAAAGATATTTTAATAACATGAATCTTTAACATTCCTATGATAAAAGAAAAGCCGAGATTCTCCAGTTCTTCAAATATATTTAATAAACATTACTTTTTTAACAAGACAACAATCATGATTTCACACCAAAGTATTTCAGCAAGTATATATACAGTAACATGTTTCATTCATTTATTGAGAAATTGTTCAATTTGATCAATACGACTAGCCAAGAAAAAAAAAGCATTATTCTAAATTATTCATTGCAATATTTACAGTGGTGGCCAGAATTGTGGACACTTTTGAAAATTCTTATATTTTTATAATTTGTTTGCTTATAGAAAATGTTACCTTTCACATAATGCTTAGTAGTATATAGCATTTTAAAGAGAATTTAATACTGAATTCAATTCAAAAAACAGCATTCAAATGTTTACAATGCAAAAAAAGTTAAGCTGCAATAACTATCGATATACATTAAATAATGAAGATAGTAGTGGGTTTTTAGTACTTAGTAGAGTAGCCTTTATTTTTTATTACAGCTTTACATCAATGTTTCATAGAGCTGATGATAGTTTTAAGCTCTTCTTTCATTATTACATGATCCCAAGAACTAATTATATCCTTAATTAGTAGTATTTTATTTTATGGATATCTCATTCAGACAAGAGTTTTCATACAGTTCCACAAATTTACAATAGGATTGAGGACAGGACTGTTTCCTGGCCAGGACAGCAATAATATTTAGTCAAGAATAAATGAAATCAAATAAAAAAGGAGATTGGATTTCTTGAAAGAGATATGTGACGAGAACATGGTCTTTTCTACATTAAAATAGCAAGACAGGTGGGTGGTTCAGTGACTAAATCTGGAGTCTGAAAGTTTTGTTTAAGATGTCAGAAGACAAATTTAATAAAAACCAATCAGGAAAAGACCCAAAAAGATGTGCAACATCTGTTTTGTTCAGATGTACAGCATCTGAACAAAAATAATATGTCTCCAAGATAGAAGAATGTTATCAACTGCCATCAGAAGTTATCTGAATGATGCTGCTGTTTCTGTCAGTTCAAGAACGATCAGGAGATTAGCATATGCTAGACTAAGAGGTAGAATTGCACTAAAAAGCTTTATCTCAATTTACAACAGCACTAAAAAGACTACAGTGGCCAAAGGAACACATTAATTAGGCAAATGATCAGTGTTCACTAGTTATATGGAGCGATGAAATTAAGATATGTTACTTGGTAGTAATGGCCAAAAATATGTAAGACATAAAATAGGAGAAAAGCTACATCCTGACTGCATCCAGGCAATTGTGAAGAAACCACATAGTTTTATGATTTGGTCATACATATCAGCAGATGGTATTGATCACTTTCATGTTATCAAAGGGGCATTGAATGCCAGAAAATACATTGACTCTATTCTAGAACCCAAACTTCTACCTTCCATCAGGGATCTATTTCCCAACAATGCTTCATTTATTTTTCAGCAAGATTTTGCTTTTTGCCACATAACAAAATTATTGAAAGTGGTTTCATACAAGGAGCGTTGACAGGACTGTTTCCTGGCCCAGGAAACAGTCCTGTCCTCAATCCAATTGAAAACCTGTAGCACCATTTGAAAACTCTTTTCCAAATGAGGTACCCATGAAATAAAAAGTAACTAACTGCGGTTATAATTGTTTTCTGGCATTAAGAGCTTAAAACTACTGTCAATTCAATGAAACATTGATGTGAAGCTGTAATGAAAAATAAAGGTTACCTTACTAAGTACCGATGACCCACTGTTATCATCAGTATCTAATGTATATCGATAATTATTGCAGATTAACTTTTTTTGCACTGCAAATATTTGAATTTTGTTTCTTTCTATTGAATTCAGTATTAAATTCTCTTTAAAATCATACACAAGGTTTTGCATCATGTGAAAGGTAACATTTTTACAAGCATACAAATTTAAAAAACATAAACATTGCCACAAAAGTGTCCTCAATTTTGGCCACCACTGTATATTCATCTACCTGCATGGTGTAAATGCACACACAAAACACTCAAGCATTATCCAACAGGAATAGAAATACTTACTTTGGGCTTAGCTTCTGGGAATTCTTGACCAACAGGCAAAAGTTTCAAGAATAATGGAACACGATCTTGTCTGTTTGTAGTGAAAGATTCCCAAATTGTACGGTGAATAACATTGTTTTCTACATCTAAGCCAGTGACAGCAACATAAGCAGATGGATTTGATGTTAATTCAGAAGGAAGGTCTCCAATATCAAGAGGTCCCATCTCACAAAAGAAGGAGAAAGGTAATGTAAGCAATTTACAGATAATAATGTAAATAAGTATAAGAATAACAGTTATAATGAGAAAACCATTTATAAATGATAAATATGATAACAAAAAAAAATTACATTGTTTAGTAAAAACTCCTTTATTTTTAACATATCCTAGATATCCCCAAAAATAAATTGAAACAAAAT
This sequence comes from Trichonephila inaurata madagascariensis, assembly GCA_019973955.1. NCBI lineage: Eukaryota > Metazoa > Arthropoda > Arachnida > Araneae > Nephilidae > Trichonephila > Trichonephila inaurata. Next base: position 187,056 of record BMAV01004084.1, read on the forward strand.
TTAATAATTTGAATTTTATGATAATAAACTATAAAAATGCTCTCAAATGTTAAATTTAAAACAAAACCACAATATGATAAAATTTTGCAGAGCTAATAGATACAAAGAGTAACATGTTGCAAAAGAAAAGCAAAACCATCAGTCATAATTAGTGCCAAGAAGTTTCTTGCTTCATGAGAAATGAATCTTACCTAAACATAAACCAAAAAATTTAAAACCATTAAGGCAGAACATTCAATCACTAGATTTTAGTTATAAGATTCATTAAGGAGGGAAAAAATCTTAAATGCTGAACATTAGTAACATTATCAAAATTATCTTCTTCAATTGATATCTCTCATTCTCATAGTTCTGACATTTGGCAATGAGATTTATGAGGGTGAGTCAGAAAATAAGTTTCTCCTGTTCACTGCGGTCAGAGTTGTGTATGAAAGTCAAAACATAGAATGAGACATTAAAGATAAGACATAACTTTATTTTTCCACATAAGTACCAAGTATGTTGAGACATTTGATGGTGCTCAAGGCCAAGGCCAACAACAGGCATACATCTAGCCCCTTGCCCTGATGAATTTTGTGGGCCTCAATCTGACTACGTCAGACAGGTGGCATTAGAAACAACAACAGAAGCGTTTAATGGCTATGGTCAAAGAACAAAACAGCAGGTGAACACGCAAGACACTGATACACCATTGGGTAGAAGTCAATTGTGATCAAGCAGATAGATTTGGAAAAAATGGCCTGTACTTTTCATATCTGGCGTTCTGTTGTTGGATGACAACGAGAGACCATACTCGGTGATGACAATGCAAAATCATATTGCAACTCTTGGTTGGGAGTGCCTACACCATCTGCCATACAGTCCTGATCTTGCACCAAGTGATTTTCATCTGTTTCCGGTTTTGAAGAAGAATCTCATCGGAAAGCACTTTGGCAGCTATGCTGAAATCAAAGATGTTAAACGCTTTTTCCATATACAAAGTCCTGAGATTTTCCAGGAGGGCCTTTTGAAGGTTATCATGCAGTATGACAAATGTCTTAATGTACTTATTTTGAAAAATAAAGAGACTTATGTCTTATCTTTAATATCTCATTCTATGTTTTGACTTTTCATACACAACTCTGACCACAGTCGACAGGGGAAACTTATTTTCCGACTCACCCTCGAGACTTATCACTCTATAACAGTTTTTCCTAGTTCTGACATGGGCCTACAAAATGAAATTTATCACTCAATAACAGTGATCTCTATGCTAGTAGAAAACACACCAAATCCACTCTATGCCAGTGGAATTTTACCAGTATTCTGTTGGACACTGATTCTGCAAACTTACAGAAAATGTTCAACCGAGGTCTGGAAAACAGTAAAAAATTACAGCAGTTATAAAAATAAAAACAGAAAAGCAAAAATCATTTTTTTTAATGTATGTAAGTTTATTGCTAAAAGAGTTACAGTGATTGTTGTTTTCCTTCAAGTATGTTCAATTTATTAAACAGATCATCAGTGCCATAAAAAATCTATTGATTTCTTATTGTAGGTAGAAGTTCATTTACAACAAATTGATCTTGTAAAAAAAACTCCAGCATAAAAAAAGAAAAAATATATAGTTATTCAAAATGAACTTCAAAACAAAAATATGATTCAAGTACTAATAATACCAGAGCAAGTATAGTTAGGGGAGACCTGTGTATCTAGGGCCAACATGTACCTAGGGCCACCCCCCATTTTATTTGAATATTTAGTTCTAAGTTTTATAACTCAGTTGGGTGAGTGATAACACTACTTCCTACTTTGGCATTCATTTTGAAATTTTGCAAAAGAAAGTTGTGGCAAGTTATAAAAGAAAAACAGTTTTACGTGGTCTGAAGTAAAATATGGCAGTTCAATCTCTTTTTACTGTTGTACAAAGATAAGTCAAATATTGTTTGAATTCCAGTACATAATTTTGTTTGTAACATTAAGTACTAAATTAGATTTTAAATAAATCTTCTCTCCATCTGGGTTTTTCTGCAGAAGACATTTTGTATGAAATTACCTAGTCTTGTACCTAGGGCCATGGCCCTAGGTACAATTGCAATTAATATTCTTCATTACTATTTTATTAAAAAAAGTTTTTATAATAAAAGAGGAAAGTGTCCTTAATTATCTGAACCATTTTAATTTAGTCAAGTTTTTTAGTATAATTGGATGTTATTTAAATGAAAGTGTATATTTTGTTCTAAAACTTTCAATATGCTTGATTTATAAAAAATATGTTTGCTACCATTATTGTTATTATTCAGGATTATTATTTTGTTTACACAAACATAAGAATTCATTTAATAAAAAGAATTCTTTATAATTATAAAAACAGAAGCATAATTCTAAATTATTTCTAATCCGCATAATTCTCGAAGTAAATCCAACAGAGGTGGCCAAAAACCAGGAAGAGGTAGAATCTTGACTGACACTCCAGAAAAGGAAGAAATCAAAAAACATAATGCTATTAAAATTGCCAACAACAAAAAAAAAAAAATTGACGGTAGAAAATTATGTATCGAAGATTCTCATTCCACTGATGATGCAAATTCTACAGTAGCTGATGTAAAGAATACTATTAAAAAGGGGGAGATTTTAGTTTAATAAAAATACAAGGCAAAAAAAACTGAACACTTTTATGTGGCAGAAATAATAGATGTTTAAGAACACTATAGTGTTAAATTTCTGAAGAATATTGCATGTTCAAATAAGTTTCTTTATGATAAAGAAGAAACTTATGAAATTGACAACGGAAATATTGTGTTCAAATCGCCCAAACCGCAATCTGTTGGTACTCCAGAGTGACAATGTATGCAGCTCACTTTTGTAACCAGTTTTTTAAATTGTAATGTTGAATGAAAATATGTGTAATTCATTAATAATTTGGCACATTGCAAATTAAATAGTTACATGATAAATCAATATATTAGCTGATATTGATTCTTTTATTAAATTCATTTGTGTATGTTGGTTTTCTATTGATAACAGAGCAAAACCTAAGTTCCATGGAAAGACCCTAGGTACAATGACATCATTGTACCTAGGGTCATTTGTGAATTTTTTTTTAAATCTTTTATTTCACAGAATTTATTATTTTAAGTACTTATATTAACTCCTATTGGATGGTAGTTAGAATAATGATGAATGCATATCAGTTTCATATTTTTAAAGAGGCCAGTGGCTGTTTTTGTGCATTGAAAAAAAGTGGCTCTAGGTACACAGGTCTCCCCTACTTGCGTATTACTGCAACAATTACCAATGTTCAAGATAACTCACCAAGTTGGCAACTCCAATTTCGCCTGAGTCCTATGCATTGAATTGGCAATCGTGTTTCGTTTCATATAATGCCGCCAATAGGTTGCAATAATGCATAAGTACCCAACAATATTGATAATCACAACCAGGTGACATATTACTAATTTCAGATGGCTAACAATACATTTTGACAGTTTAACAATGTATTTTAGAAATCACCAATTTTGTAGCATGAGAACCCTATACTTCATTTTAATCAGGGCTCTTTTAATGAATTGTTCTGCCAAAAAGTTCATAACTTTTGAAAGAAGGAAAATTCTAGTATATCATCCACATGCTGGTTTTTGTAAAAATACTACTTGTTTTTAAAACATTATCAATAACATTAAAATCCATTGTGAGAAAAATTGCAAATGTTGTAAATTTTATTGCATCATGACCCCTAAAAACAAGTCTATTTAAAAAACTGTAAGTGCATCTATGGAAGCTCAATACTTCTAGATACTGATGTAAGATAATTAATGTGAGATAAAGCACTAAATTGAATTCTAGAATTTGGGGATTCATTCTAAACGGGTTTATTAAAATAAAGGAAACGCTATTAGAAAAACTCTTTTCACATTATCAATATTTAGTGCAAAAATTATATCATTCTAATTTCTACAGAAAAATAGCAAGTCTTTCCGAAAAATATATTGCTTTGGAGAACACACATAATTAAAAATCGGCCAATAGATGTTTCTCTCAGTCTAAAATAAATATATTAGTGAAATAATTCTTATTGTAACACAGTATTTAGCCTCATTAAAAGAAAGTTACCAAATATTTTCTCACTTTAAATATCAAATATCAAGATTAGATATGAAATCTATATTTTGGAGCCAAACTATGAGTTTTCATTACTAGAACAGCAAATATTAATTGCATTATATTAACAGATCATATAGTCAAAGTTAAATTTTCTAAAATAACATCTGAAGAAGTTTGTCTTTTCAAATCAAGCTTAAAGCAATTTTTTGAGAGCCAAATACAATTTAACTACAATATTCTGCATCCTACATATATGAGTTTAGTTTTTAGCATCAACATGTATAAAGAGCGAAAAAACCATGAACAGTTGACAAATATAGAAGAGGAAATAAGAGTAGCTAATTCCCATGTAAGACCAAATATTGAAAATAGTTTAAAAAATAATATCAAAACCCAAGTATCCTGGTTAAAAAATTATGACAATTTTCTATTTTTTAAATTTCGTTTACTGATTGCTATTTCCTACTATTGATGCGTAAACACTGTTACAAGAGTAATTTTTCATACATAATGCAATATGTACACATATCACACACATACAGCTGTGTTCCCAAAAATCTCGTAAAATTTTAATTCTGAAAATTAATTCTTGATTCTGGAAAGATTAAGAACTAAGATAATGACCCCTTCTGTAACCTGTATGTTCAACTGTAGCTTTAAATGTAAATTAGCCTATCACTTAACCTCTGAAAAACTTAAGACCTATTGATTCCATTATCATGCATCAAATTATTCAAATCCAACATTTCTAATGTTTACCATGAGTTTTAGCTATTAAAAATGTGGAACAGTTTAAAAAATTAAATTAACATTATGCTGATCCAAATTATAAAATCAATTAGGATAATAAATATTTGTCCTGAAAATGTCTGTTTTTTTAATGGAATACCAGGGCATGTTTTTTAGCCTTACTTTTCTAATTAGAATGAAGCCAGTTTACATTTTTTTTCAAAAAGAGTAGTTAGACAAGTAAGTACAAAACATCAAGGGCATTTATTTTTGGATGATATTGCATAAGTAATTTGATGTGCTAGGCTTAATATTATTCTCTACAACTGCAGAAAAAAGAAAATGTAAGCGGGTAATGCTATATATTGATTAGTTTATTTCAGTCCTTTGAATGATCAATTTATACATGTTCTAAAAATTTATAAAAAGGTTTGTTTTCCAGTTAATAACAGGCAGACAAATTAATGAAAATTGAAACCTGAATGTTAAAGGAATTATTAAATTCAAGTCTTATGTTAGAAAATAATTACCAAAGTTTGAAAAAAACAAAATATTAAGTAATAAGTAACACTATTTGATAAAATTCACAAAAAAAAAAAAAAAAAAAAACAACAAGGGGAATTTTTTAAAAAAATAAAAAAAATTTTAAAAAAAAACACAATTTGTACAATTGATATATAATATATTACTAAGAATTATTTAAAATGATAACTTTAATCTTCATATAATATTTTGGCTTTTAACTGGAGAAAACAATTGCTGTTTAAAAAAATTGACATGTTAAGAACTGAGAGAGAGAAACTAAACATATTATATATATCATAATTAACACACTTTCAAATGATTCTGTATGGTTAGCCAGGTACAAATTTCAGCAAGTAAACCTTTATGGAGACAGCATGCTAAATATACAAAAATAAAAGCTATTTACTGTTAACTGCATCCAATTGTACTGTTTCATGGAAAATGACAGAAAATGATTGTATAGTTGGCAATATTTTTCTCTGCTATACAATGTTCCAATTAACTGAATATCTTCTCAGTGAATTAAACATTCAACATTTTTATTTATGCCTACCTCAAAAAAATATCTCGGATTTGCCTCCTATTATACAAAATACATATTTTGTAAGGTGCTAATTTTATTTGTTTTTATTACAGTCCTACCATGTAATATTCAGTTTCATTTAATATTTAATACAATGAGCGATCAAAGCAAATTTCTTTCAAAGTATTAGTAAAATTACATATAAACAGTTTGGTTTCAACAAAACTCAAATTTAAAATAGACTTGCAACATAAAAAGTTCATATCTAAACTTTGCTAATTAACTCTAGGAATGATATTTCAGGATTATTCGATCAATCTTCTTGATTTGCTAGATCCAAGATGGGACATGAAGTTTTGGAAAGTAACATTGTAATGGAATGGGCTCAATTCATGATGACACATGATAAAAACAAACACGTGTTTTCCATTGAATTCAAAACAAACATTAAACTAATTGTACATGTTGTTCTACTTGTAAAACTCTGATAAAAATTCAAATTTCATACTTGGGTAAAGATGTTTAAATGTTAGGAAAACAAATTTCTTCAAACAACTTTTTTAAAATTAAAAAAAAATTGCATATATTATGCTTATACTTTTACAAAAAATGCATTTTGTATACATAGTACTTTTTAAGAGAAAGTTTCTGCAAAGAGCAAAACTTGGCAACACTGGAGTGCGTGAACTGATTAGCTGGAAACATAAGATAGTTTTTATCATGTGACTATGACGTCACATGAGTTTTTGAATTGATTGGCTAAAATCACAAGGCTTTCTCTATCATCTGACTATGACGTCACTTGAATTGAGCCCATTATATCATTTTTTTTTTATCACACATAAGAAAAAGATATTAGCATTAACAATGAGGGTACATACATATTATCGCAACCTACTGGCAACATTATATAAAATGAAGCACATGGTTTGTCAATTCAGCACATATTACACATAAGAAATCGGGGTTGCCAACTTGGTGAATTATTAATACAGTTGGTGATTATTGCGATAAAATGTAAATACTGATTTCCTTTATATACCAACAATTAGGTACATGTATACTGCATTTGCATAACTGACAGCATGGTTTATATTTATACAACATATACAGCCACATTCATTTAACGCAAAAATGCTTAAGATGAAATATCAGTTAGTACGAAATACAATGGTCTCGACAAACTACTATGTATTTTCATGCACTTTTCTGTCTCTTAACATGAAATGAAAATCGCTTAACACAAAAAGATTTCCCTTCTGGGAATGGATGAAATACGGAAAACAACAGTCACACGAGCCAGATTAAGTGGGATGACTAATGAAAGGTGGTTTTCACATGCTACGTAGAAAGTAGGCTAACGGAACATTGTGAATAAAAATATGCACAGTTATTTAGAAGTACATTAAATTGGTGAAATTAATAGCAAAATGGACGACATCGAACAATTTGTAGACAATTTGATACCAAATGAAAAGAAAAATATCAGATTATTTTCCAAAACTCAATAAATGTTTTGTTTTTCAAAAAAAAACTTGAAAATTTTGTATTAAATTTCATCAAGTTCTTGTGAATGTTTTTGTTTCATTGATTTTTATTACATACATACTCTATGTAACTAAAATGTGCTCTAATAAACATAATTTTGTTGAAAACGTTTTTTTTTTTTTCAATAACACGAAATTCTTTTAACAGGATAAAATATTTCCGTTCCCTTAGTTTCGTATCAAACTATTTTCACTGATTTTGGAAATTAGATTATTTAAATAAATATTTTTGCTGTTATGGATCAAAACAGTAAAAATTACTTAAAATTGCAATGTAAAGCAGAATGTAGATTCCACATACATTAAGATATTCATAAGTTAATTGTAAAATAAGAATTAAAACAAATTAACAAAAAAGAATGGCATATAGATGTACAAAAAGTAATTTACAATTATGCATTCAAAAATAAGACGGATTTAGAAGTTTTTTTTTTATAAAAAAAATTTACTTCATTTCAGGAGGAATAATTATTTGTTTCTCGGGAACGAAGAGGCTTTTTAAATGAAAATTTGATGTACACACAGATGTGCGTGTGTGACAACCGCCTGTTCTGTTTATCTTTTTACAAGGTTACAGACACGATGAAAAAAGGCATGCTGTGCATTAAATCAATGTTTAGGTAAATACTGAAAAGTGCTTGCAAATAAAAAAAAAAAAATAGAGTTCTTTGTCAATTTAGCTAATAGCTCTATTATTTCAACAATATGATCCGTTCACATCATCAATAACAATTTTTATGAAAAGTTATTCATCACATTTGTTACATCTGTTTAAGAATTTGCGATAATTTGTAATAATTTTGTTTCATGTAACAACATTGTTAAAACTGTAACTTCAACTACCAAAACATCATGAAAGTTATGATCTAATATTGATTCCTTCACGCAAGTGTAAATGGTGAGTTATTTCACTGATAGTTGGCGATTAATATTTTTTCTTGGTTTTTTTTGTGATCAGTTTTATCATCAAGTAGAACGTTAAAAGTAAAATGGCTCATTACAGACCAGGTGATTTAATTTTTGGCAAAGTGCGTGGATATCCACCCTGGCCTGCTCGCATAGAACCGCCAAAACCTGGACAGAAAATTCCTCCCAATAAATATCCTGTTTTCTTTTTCGGAACATTTGAAACTGCAATTGTTCAGAGCAAGGACATTTTTCCGTATGAAAAATTTAAAGAAAAGTATGGAAAGCCTCAAAAGAGACGTTTTTTTAACGAAGGATTGTGGCAAATTGAAAATGATCCTACGATCCAAGGACCTTCAACTGCTAATGAACAGTCTGAACCTAGTGAACCAGAAGAAAGTGAAAAAGAAGACGTGGCTGAGGAAGAGGCAGTACCAGAAGAAGATGAAGAAGAAGAAATAAAGAAAGAAAAAGAACCTCAAAGGAAGAAAGAGGATAAAAAACTTAAAGTCAAAGTACCCAAGAAACGTAAAAGAGTAAGTGATGTTGCAGAACCTCAGCGCAGTCGTAGTGGTCGAATGATTAAAAGAAAAAAATTTAGTTCTGATAGTGAAGGTTCTGATGAAAATGAAGCGAAAGAAGAAAAACCAACTGAGGATATTCAGCAAGAAGAAAAAGTAGCAGAAAGTGATATGGCACCTTCAAATAGTGAATCTGAAGAAAAAGAAAATGAAGAATCAGAAAAAGAAGAGCCACAGGAATTGGATGACGTAGAATCCTCAACAGTACAAAAAAGTGTATCCAATGATAAGAAGAAAGAAGTTCCAAAAGTGGAAAAAAAATCAGTTACAAAATCAAAATATGATGAAGATGAAGACAAAATTGAAAAGAATGTTGGGAAAGTGAAGTCTAAGAAATCTGTAGTTTCTCCATACGAAGAAGCTGAATGCAACAATGTTTCTGTGTCACTAGTTAAGCTATCTGATAAAAAATGTGAGGAGGCAATGTCTTCAAAGAAAAGCAAAGAGAAAAAGGAATCAATTGAAGAAAAAAGTGTGAAACAAAGTAATGAAGAGAAAGCTAAAATAAAGGAAAAAAGTACTCGAAATAAAGTTGATGAAAAGAATGCTTTAAGTAAGTCTTCTGAGGAAAAAGAAGCAACTAAAATCAAAACCGAAGAAAAAAAACTTAAAGAAGAAAAATCATCCAAAAGCAAACAGAAGCGAGAGGAATCCAGTGGCGATAAAGAAACAAAAGAAAAAAAACATGAAAATGGTATTGATAAGTCTACTAAGAAAAACAAACCTGATCAGTCAGAAGAAATAGAGCAAAGGACATTGAAGCTTACAGAAGAACTGAAAAAGAAAGTAGAGAAAAAATTAAAAGAGAAAGAAAAAAAGAAAAGGCAAAAATATGTGATGAAGAAGAAAGAAAAATTAGAGAAATTGAAAATAGATTCTGAAGTAAGCATGAAGCTTGCAGAAATTGACGATAAAATTAAGCACAGTTTGCATTATGCCAATTTAGACATTACTACTTGCTTGGAAGTAATGAATGAACTGGATAATATGTCCTTTAACATGGCAATCCTGAAAAAGAATCCCAATGTCTTTCTGACACTGAGGAAGTGTCGCAGGTTCAAGAAAAGTGAACCTGTGAAGCAAAAAGCAGAATATTTGTATAATAAGTTTAAAATTTATTTCAGTGGTTTAGAAAAAGATCGTGTGAGTGTGTCAGGGAAAGAAAATAAAAAACTGGAGCAACCTTCTAATGAACAAAAATTAGAAGTTGAAATGGACAGTGCCTCTCATGAGGAAGAAGAAAAACTACAATCATGAGCATCGGATCAGAGGTAATGCTTTTATAAAATGATTTTGTGTATTAATTTGAGTTACTGTATTGATTCGAATCCAAGCTGCCATGGATTCTAAGCTGCAACACAAATTCTCATGTATTTGTGAAAAAAAATAGTGTAAAAGGGTTCATCAATATCCAATATTTTTGAAATTTATAAAAAATTTAATAAGAATTAAGAAGTGTTAATAGTTAATTTACTTTATATACAAGTCTTAAAAACTATTAAATACATACACATTGTAATTGCTCAACTGTCAGTATCAAGTACAGTTTTCCCCATCCAACAAATTTTTCTGCTCTTGATTCTAAGGCTCACCCAATTTTCTGTACCACTGCCCCCTTAACTTCTGATTAAAAGTTGCACGATTCGCTGTTTTTCACATATGTATGTGTGTTCTATGTATGAGGGGGGAGGTGCACAGAAGCAAATTTTTCTCTGAAATTAGTAAACCCTTTGCAAACACTGTCAAGGCAATTTTATTGCATTCAAAAGCCTTCATAATAGTTTTATTGATAACAGTGCAGAGGAAAGGATTGTGTTTCAAAAAGACAGATATATGCATCCAGGGTACTTGAAGCACTGGTTACGCAAGACGGATATATATGTTGGCAGCAGTTAAGGTGTTAGCATTAGGGGGGGGGGGGGG
>BMAV01004084.1:197972-217637 GCA_019973955.1 Trichonephila inaurata madagascariensis
TTTTTTTTTGTCGCCAAGCTAATTACCTTTCTTATTCTGTCTGTAAAACAAGATACCATTATTAGTGACTTTTAGGTTGCTGCTATTAGTAATTACCATTAGTTATGATATCTTCAGCAACCCTACTATTTATATAACTGTGGTAATTGATCCATTTGCCTTTTTTCAATGCTTTACTGTTTTTTGGATAACATGTGTGAGTACCAGTCATTGTTTAGAATGAGTTTTAGGTTTAATTAAGCAAATTTTAATTTTTTAAAAATTTCTTTGGAAGAAAGAAGTCAATTATTAAAGAGTGTATATAGAAAAAAAATTACAATTGATGGAAATGCCATCCGTTCGAAAGGAGAAAAGAATCCACATAATGTTAAGAACATAAGGAAAGATATGTGGTTTAGTAAATGCCATTTGAGTAATTTTAAAGTGTGTTTAATATCTTTTTAAGAATTTAAATTATGCAAGAATTTGTCCTCAAAGTTTTAAATATATCAATGTATTCTCCTTTGAACATCCATTCCTTCTTTTCAGAATGTTCTTAATTTCCTTGTTTTCAAAAGTTAAAAAAAAAATTCCATTTTTGTCCCTTAGATCAGTGCTGGTTTATCCATTGGGCACTTGGGGTGGCGCCCAGGGGCCCGGATAAGCTCATTTCCAAGCTATAAATTTTAATTTGCCAGTGCCAAGGGGACTTGTAGATCTTCTGTGCCCAGGGACCAAAATGAGCTTAAATCGACACTGCTTTGCATATCAATTTTTCTTATTAGAATGTCCTTAATTTCGTTTTTTCAGAAGCTTAATTTTACATGCCTGTTCACTTAATGCCTTAACATTTCAGTTTTTCTCCTTTGAACTTCGATTCTTTCAGAATGTTCTTAGTTTCCTGTTTTTCAATACTCATTCCATAAGTTTTTAAAATATCTTTTTTTTAGAAGCTAACTTTTACATAAATTTGTTCCAGTTTTAAATTTCATTTTCTCCCTTTAGAACATCAGTTTCTCTTAGAATGTTCTTAAATTTTTCATGGAATTGTTCCATAAATTTTAAAAAAATTTCACTTTTGTCCTTTGGACATCAATTATTCTGCTTAGAATATGATTCATTCCCTACTTTTTGTAAGTTAAATTTAACATGAATTTGTTCTTGAAGTCTTCAAATTTTTCCATTTTTGCTTCTTGCAAAACACCATGTTTTCCCTAATTTCCATGGTCTCTACTTTGAAAAACACACCTTTGCACCATTTTGGCACAGCTTGAAAAAAAAATCTTCATGAAGGGGTGGGCTATAGTAGGGTTTTATCAAAAATAAAATTGATTTTAAAATTTTGCACTTTTTTCCAGGTAGAAAAATACTTTAGTATTAATATAATTCCTTGTAGTCATGTATTTGCCATGCTATCATATTGCTTACATAAAATTTAAGAATATTTTATAGACATGCCATTTGCTCTCCCTTCCCTTCTCCATCCTTCAACATATAAACTAAATATACCACTTTGTATTTTAAGTACTTAAGAGACAAATGGGGAACATGTTTTATTCAAGAATTAAAAAAGGTAGGAGGAATTTGTGTGTTGGGTTGAATTTTAGCAGTCTCGTATTTGCTACAGTTTACCCTCCACATGAAAAAGATGATCCTAAGGAGTGAGGTAAGTAATTTTAAAATGATGCATTTCTTGTATTTTTCATATTTTAGATATCATGATATTTTCCAAATTTTTTAATGCATGCCATTGCATTAAGCAAGTTTTTTCATCCCCGATGCTGTAGAGGAAACCTTGTTAACCTCATGATTTTTTACCATAACGTCATTCCGTCACTAACACACCCTCCCCTTTTCCATTATTTTCATCTCTGATGCCATTTCGAAAAACATGATTTTCTCTTGGCATCAATTGGTAAAAAAATTTTGGCACCAAATACACCAGGGGGTTGTGCTAGGATTTTACTGTATTTTGTATTAATCTGTGCTGTAATGAAATTAGAACAAGTACAATGTACAACATCAGATTTGATTTTTTTGTGTTAATCATGTTCTATGCCAAATATCACACATTGCTTAAAATATATGGCATCTAAATGTGTATCTTTGTCATTCAGTGGTATTTTCTTAGTAGTTGTTAAGAATTCAGTTGGGTCTTACTTAACCTCTACAATTGCAACAAAATGAAGATGTTGCCATCCTGGTCAGATAAATATGCCAAATTTGCAGCTGTCACCCCAGAATAAAATTATAAATTATTAAAAATTGGTTTGGTTTTTTTTACAAACATTATTTTTTCAGTTACTTCCAATGGTTTCATTATTTTTTGGGGAGCAGACGTAATAGTAGGTACTATAACAAAACAAAATGATTTTACTGGTACTTTTTATTGAATGAATAATTTTAAAAAGCCATGTGAAAATCATGTATGAATGCAGATTTGATTTCATCCAATATGAATTTGCTAATATTTGTGTGTAGTTGAGGAAAAGTATGTAATTACAAATTAAAGCAGTTAACATATAAACAGATAGCTGCACAAATCTGCAACAGCTTTTAAAAAACTCCAAGCTCCCAATGAGCCTCAGTTGCCTAGTAGTCATGGTTGCAAACTGATGACTGGCATTGTTGAGTCGCAATTTTGAGTTGCATTACCACTGCAGACGGACTTTTAGAAGGGTTGATGCATGTTAAAACTATCAAGGCTCTAAGTCCTCCCATTGGCATGGTATGAAGAGGAGGGACCAACTGAAGTGTTATCCTAGTCACTTGACAATGATTCAAAACTACAAGGTTTGTCATCAGTAACCCTTGTGTCACTTCAGAATGCGATATGAATTAAGATCTAATCGGACCAAGCTTCCAGTTCATTTAAAAATCCATTTATCAAAAGCAAAATAGTAAAAATTTGCAATTTGCTACCAATAAAAAATTCAGCTATCAATATAGCAGTAATATAATTTAATACTATTGTACTAATTATAAACATATTCCATATTTATCACTATTAATAATGACCAGAATGAAGAAAATCTTAGTTAAGAAAGCAAACAAAAAAGTTTGCATCGTTATGAAATTGACCCAAAGTAAGTATTTTTTTCCCCTTTGTAAATAAAAGCAAAGCCCTCATATTCTCTATTTCTCACCTATAACTAAGTATCTGTTATCCATAATTTCAATTAAATATAGACCCTTACACAAATATATATATATATAAAAATTATGAAATACAATAATATGGCATAACATTTTAATTGAAAGATTACAAATATGAAATATCCACTTGATATCAACAGGGTTACCACAAGAAAAAATAACTGTCATATACTTAATCACCATAACTGTTAAATGATCTAATTCTTGAACAGAAAAAGAAGAAAGCAGTAACATTAAAGAAACAAGTTTCACACATTTTATTGATCTCTAATTTGGTGAAATTGAAAACTATTCTGCTCAAAGTTCCGTAGCAATATATCAGATTATCGTGCTAATTTGATATCGGGGGTAGTAGCGCCAAGCTGTTGTTTATGTTCGCCAAGATGAGCGATAATATTACAATATGGTTAGCTTAATATTTTTATCGTCTGTCGATGTGGTTGCCATGGGGATAACGTATATTAGAAATAACTTTTATTCGTTTTTTCCCGCTATAACCCTTTAATTTCAGACGATATCTTTAAAAACTTAACCATTTTCAGTTTAATTTTTCTATTTGCGTTTTCTGTTTAATTCTGGGCTACTTTCGAATATGGATATTTCTAAAATGTGTGAGTAATAGAATATTTTTTTCTTAAAAGAATAAGTGTTGTGCTTTTAATTATCGCTATAGTTTATTTTCATTTAAAAAAATTTTTTTTTTATGTTCTTTGTTCGATGATACTCGTTGAAGGAACTTGCAGTGCAAGTTTCATATTGCAAGCTTTCACTACTTTGTAACTGATATTCTAAATTAATTTTAACATACATTATGTAATTATTTTATTCATAATGAAAAAAAATGCAATTATTACTATGTGTAATCATCATATAATATTCGTTATTTATAATTGATTCTTTTAGCATTTATTTATAACTATTATTACATATTTTGTTATTTATTTATAATTAATATTGTTATTTATTTATAATAATTATTATTTAATTATAATTATTATCCTATTTATTTATAATTATCTTATTTATTTATAACTATTTCTTTTGTTTATTTATAGCTATTGGTATGTTTATTTATAGTTATGTATTACGAGTTCTCTTATGCATTATTTTTATTTTTTACAATTCGACAATTATTCTTTTTAATAATTACTATTTAATTATATTATATGATTATTATTTCTAATAACCGTTATAAAATCGTACTATATGAAATTATATATAATTACGGTAAAATAATATTATAAGATTATTATGTGCTGCTTATAATACTATTATTAGTTCAGGTTACTTTTTATTACATAATATTATTCATTATTTATTGATTGATCTAGGTTATTCTCAATCTCTTCCTATATTTTTTTAGGAAGATTCTTTTCTTTAAAAAAAAAAAGAAAACAATTCTTTTAAATTATTGTGTATCATCAAATTACCGCTAGGCCGCCATATTAGATTTCCTTCCAGCAACAAGAAGCGCTGCTTAACGTGCTAAGGATCACGCCAAGCAGCACTTGGCGCTATTACCCCCGTTATCAAATTAGTTCCATCAGGCAGGTCTTGCAGCATGAGGGCTTACTTGACAAGTAGAAGTTTCTATAAGATTCAATTCCATTCTTGCATCAAGACAGTTTTTAATTCTGGGGTGGCTGTCAGGAGGGGGGGGGGCTGCATTCTCTCTCAAGGGCATCCCAGATGTGCTCTATAACGTTAAAGTCAGGAGACTTGTAACTGACCAATTCATGCAATGAATATCCCCACTTTCTAGGAAATCTTCAACCTTCATGCGGGGGCATGCAACCATCCAGTTATTGCATCCAAACCATTAAATCCCAAAACTGTAATGATCCTTTTTCCTGATGAGGGAAGGCTGGTATGTCCAAGGCCCTTTCCAGATACAGGTATGTCAACAGTGTCTAAGCTGAATCTCAACTGTAAAACACATAATGCTCCCCTGAAGTCTGGTCCAAAGTGCAATATTGTCTGCTTCATGCTAAATATGTGTGCCAACAATAAGTCTGTTTGAATAAAGTTCTCATTAAATTTTTGAGCAACTATAGCCCTTGAAATTCTGGTTCCAATAACAGTATATGCCTCTAGTAAAAGCTTCAAAGTTTTAACAGTCCTATGACCCCATTTTGAAAGTGCCAAATAGCAATCCTCCGGTTGTGGTTCTTGTCCTAGTCTTCTTGTTATACATCCATTGTCTATAAATTGCTGAGCATTACATTGAGCTCTGGATCCACATGTGCTTATGATTGCCTACCTCCTATCTGCCTACAATTATCCATCTCATTTTGTCATCCATATGTAAGTATGTAAGAATTACTTTAGAGATTTTATGTGGCTTTAATTGATTTTAAATGAAGAATTTTTAAATCACCATTCCTTCAACTTAGACCATCCACTCTTACAACTATAAAAAAGAAGTTATATTTGTAGAGTCTAAAAGTTCCCAGTACTGATTCAATACATAAAATAAAGAACACTTTATATGTGTGTAGTTGACCTATGGTTGCATGTGGTTTATTCACCCATATGCATCTCTCCACAGCTCAATTGTTTGATTCATGGTGCACCAAATGTGTAACATCGCTGTTTTTGGATAGTTCTATTTTGTCTAGCATAGTGCTCGTGCATTATAGAACAAGATTGGCTGTTTGAGAAAAGTGTGTGTTTTAACCTATAACTTTCATAGCCAATAATTGCTTTTCTTTCCTTGTTCCCTCCAGTACGTCCACTTCCAATGCTGCCATGTGCCTTCTGTGATTGGCTATTTTGCACATATCAAAAGTAGGAGGTAATTATGTTAATGTAACTGGACACATATAATATAAATTCTTTCTATTACTTTTATTGTGGGTCACAATTGTTGTCCCTTTCTCCTCTCCCAATCATATTCTAAACTATTGTAAAATATATACGGAAACCTAGATGCAGCTATAAAAGGTAACCTGTCTCAAAGAATTTGTTAAAATAAATATAAATAACTTTGTTTACCAATACCTATTCAAATTACTTAATGATGTTTATTTTTTCTCCTCAGATTTGACTAATTTTTAATGTAATGAAAAAGTTATTTATAATTATATTTCGTTAAATATGGTTTCTTTTTTCTCCTAGGTAGGAAGCATCAGTGGATCAAAAAACATTGTTTTATCCAGCATGGAATTAACATGTGACGGGGCTTTTATCCTAGTAAAAGAAAATATGTTTTATGAATAATGCTTTTTTCTTCCCCTTCAGATGAGTATTTTTCCTGTATATCTTGTGAAATATTACACAGCCTCTGTTTTCCCATTTTATCAAGGTTTTTAGTTTTCATGTTAGTTCATCTTTTTTGTTTAAATGAACATATGTTTAAGTTTAGCTCTGTTTTTTTAAAATTATGTTAATAACTGTTTTTGTACATCATTTCTCATTACATTAAATGTATCGCTTTGGAAGTGGTAATGTAATAAAGTACCTTGTAAAATTTTGTTAACAGATTTATATGTATATTAAATAAATTAGCAGTGCCTTGTTTCATAAATATAACTGAGGAATGTCATTGAGTTCCTGCCTTAATGTTTACATTTTTAATATATATAGGATATTATTTTCTCAAATATATAATAAGGCTTATTTTTGTATGTCAAATTATCAAAAAAGGAAGAGTTTATGTGCATAATAAGAATTGATTGCTTGGTGTTTCTTTTTTTGTCTGAATTTTGAAAATAAAGAATTTTTTTAATTTTCAATATCTATACCTGCTAGGTTAATATTTATGGAAATTATGTTTTAATATAAATTTGTTCATGTTTTTGACATGTTGTGTACGTATTTTATATATACACAGGTAAATAATAAACACTGACTTTTTATTAATTATGGTATGCTTTTTGGTATCAAATATCATGGAATACTTTAAATCCCTAATACATCAATATCTTTACTGTCCAATTCCAGTGGGTTGGTATTATATAAATCTGTTTAAATTCAAAATTATGGTATACTAAATAGTGATTTTGAAAATTTTGATTATTTTTGTTCAGTTATGTACATTTCTATTTCTACCTAATAGTTCATATGTCTAATAGTTTATCCTTCAAACTGTATCCATATCTTCATGAACCTTTCAATAAAATAACTGCATTATCTAAATTATTTTTATGCAATTTATTAAAACAGTGAAATGTTCATCTTGAAAAAGAAACTACTGTTTTGCTGGTATAGAGAAAAATGAAAGACTTTATTCTTATATAATCTGATAGAACTCAGAACTATATTAAAACACAAAACATCAAATATTTGGACCAAAGGCCAACCCCCAACTACAGCCACCCTTGTGGGAGCTGTTTTTTAATAGTAAGATAATTTTCTTTGCCAGCAATTGAGACATGAGTTGTCCTTGCAGAAGAGAAAAAACTTATTTATTAAATGAATACCTGATATATTTATCCATGTAATAATTGTTGCAACCACTTGCTGTAGTTAGTAATTACTTTGTAATATTTCT
The DNA here is from genome assembly GCA_019973955.1 of Trichonephila inaurata madagascariensis. NCBI lineage: Eukaryota > Metazoa > Arthropoda > Arachnida > Araneae > Nephilidae > Trichonephila > Trichonephila inaurata. The sequence continues at coordinate 205,600 of BMAV01004084.1, forward strand.
ATAACAGCTATTTGAAGTTATCCCAAGTTAAGGAAATAACTTTTGATAACCCAACAACCTCGACTTTCGTAAAATAAACTATATTCATATTGCTGCATATAATACATAATATTAAGACCTCTGTTGTGGAGACAATTGAGTTTAAATCCTTGATAGTCTTTAGCAATCTATGTCAGTTAATTTTTTAATGTTGTAAAAGAAAGTAATTTTATTCTAAATAATATCTCTCAGGTGGGAGAGGCAAATACAGTATGGATTGCAGAACTATTCAACTGGAAAAGAATGTAATCACTCTTGATACATTTTAAAAACAAAACATCTGAAGCTAATAAAAGAAATAATTTTAAAAAACCCTCATCAATCTATATATTTAAGATTCAAACTTTGTAGACAGTTATACTTAGAATAAATCATAGATTCAAGTCAAAATTCTTGTAAGGGCCATTGAGTGAAATAACAAGGGCAGTTGCGCTTCATTTAGAATCTATCTTTTTAAATTCTCTGCTATCATCCAGTAAAAATAAAGATATTCATTGCCTAGAACGCTCAGATGTTTTCTATACTAAAGTATTATTTAAAACACTGTATGTATTTTTACATGAAATTGTTGATTCAAATAGAATTAAGTTGTTTGAGAGAATGTGTGCTTCTTTCTTTGTAATGAGAATTTCCAAAATATGATTTTGTGCCTTTGCTTTTTTTTTTAAAATTATTATTAACATAGTTAGGACTAATTGCAACAGATGGCACCGGAATATCTTTTCTTAAAAAAAAATGTGTACTTGGCTACAAATACATATTTTTGACAATCTTTTAGAATTTCTTTCTGAAACGTAATTGCAGCTGAAATTATAATAGCTCATTAGTTACAACAGTTGCTGTACAGTAAGAAAAAATTACTATTGGTTTTGCAGACGACTTTCTACAATTGTGAAGAGGCACATAGGATTATATTTGTATTGAACAACTAGTGGTGTAGGCTTCTCGCCCCCCCCCCCCTTCCTAAGTGAATGGAAAAGGAAGTTCACAATCTCCTCAAGTCTAGAAACAAATTGATAATTCACTTGATACATATTGCAACATTTCATCAGTTAATTTTAATATATTTACTTTCTAATATATAACTTAGGATGGATTTTTTCTTTCAAAATGCTTCATATAACCTGATTAATATGTGTAATAATGTGAATACGATATTTTACATCTTCGATTATTTGATTGATTTAAAATTTATTTTTCATAGTTTTTTTTATTTTTATTGTTCATGTATTTGAAATGCATAGCTTTGTTTTCTGGTCCTTTATATAATGCTTTGTAGTTCTGGGGTATTTTGTATATGTTTAACAATTGCGTACATAGAAGGATAATTTGAAGTTTTGATTTTAAAAAACCACGAAATTACATATAGCAGTTTTTTTTTATTGTGTCCGAGGAAGATGTTTTTTTTTTTTAAAGTGTAAACTCTAATGCAAACATATTCATGTACAAAATTATGAGGAACACTGCTAAAAAAATATTGTCAAAATATTCAAATTTTGTAAAAATAATAAGAATATTAAAATGTTGTAATATTTTTTTTAATTGCTTGTTTTTGTTTAAAAAAATGTTAACATTCATAAGAAGTATATGTACATATACACTTGTTAAGAAAATAATGAATTCAATGCAAGATGAAAGAATTATATGCTTTTAGTGTATAAATATATTATGAGTAACTATTACTCCTTTAGAAAGGATTTTAAAAAACATACCTGATGATACCAGCAATGATGCTTAAAAAGTTTGAGGAGATACAGAAAATATAAATTTTTTTAATACAAACTTCTGGACGGACTGCAACATCTAAAAAATGTCTTGTACTTTATTGTGTATGTACCAAAATTTGAGTACATTGCCTGCTGTAGAACTCCCCTCTGAATTATTCATTTTTAAATCTAGATATTTGTATCATATTCACAATTGAAATTTATTCAAATTCACATAACATTTATAAAAAAAAAACCAAGGACCAAAAATCTAATTTGTTTTTAAAAAATTCAACCTTACAACATTTATAACTTATGTTTGTACAAAAGGGGAACTTTTATTACATATTATTTAGAGATGTTTAGTATAAAAAACATTATGTATTTCAAAACTAATCAAAAACTCCAATTTTCAGTTCTTGAAAATAATTAAGATTGCTTGTTTTGTAAGTTGTATTATAATAAAATCCAAATAAATCTGGTGCACCACTACCCTTCAGGCTTCATTTTTATAATTTGTTTTGTAAGTCTTGCATTACACCTTATATTGCTGGATAATTTCTGATTTCTGTAATGAACAACTCCATGTTGAAAGCATAAAAAGATTTTTTCCATTTTTAACAAACTAAATGGCCTCCAATATCCTTTTAATTGATTCTATCATTAGGGAGAACTTTATTTTCGCATCCCTGACAAATAAAATACGTGAAAATTGTGTTGTACAATTTGTATTAACATTGTACACAATATATTCTACAATAACAATATATACTACACTCCCAAATGTCTGCTCATTTAATTTGGTGCTACACAAGGTGCCTTGTATAAACAGGCCATTATATCCCAAAACTAATAAACCAAGTGTATTTGCGAATGAAGAAAAGAGTAAAAGAATTAACAATATCAAGAAAAGGAAAAAAATAAAATTATACCTTTCAAAATCAATATAATTTGGAATTTTACATAAGCTAATGCTCTTCTACAAATGAACATCATATTAATGCATACATTATAATCTTACATATGCAATTAATCACATAAATAAAACTGAATTTTAAATTATGCAATTTATTTTATAACACAGTGACTATAATCTAGTGATTTTAAAGTTTGTGTTACGTTAGCTTTGTTATTGTTAAAAATTGCAACCACACATTTTCTATCAGTGAACACATTTCCGATTTCTTAACCAAATCCTCAAGTGAATGTTTAATCTAACAGATTTTATGATTACATTATACACAATACATTTTATACTTAATCAAAGTTAGAGTTACACAGTTATTTCAAAATACATATTCATTTTAGTTGAATTTAATATATTTTTATACATAAAACTTAAAATATATGCTGCATTACTATAACAACAATAAACAGATATTTTTTACTCATCAGTTTTTTTTTAGTACTATATCTCTATATCTGAAATATAGTTTGGTCTATTTTATTTTTAAACTAAAAAGTAAAATAAATTTGGGCCTTCGAAAATTTTTTTTTAAATATTTCTAAATTTGTGTAGTTTTGGAAGACTTAAAATGCATGATTTAACTTATAAACCAGAAGTTCCCGAACATTTTTTTTTTTTTTTTTTTGTCTTGTTGACCCCTTGCCCTGCTTTTTGGTTTTGGGTAGCAGTTTGGGTTTCCTTACCTAATACTGAATTTTTGCAAATTTATAAACTTAAATGTCTTTTTTGACCCCTTGTACAGAGATTCTTTAAAATATTTAAATCATTAACTGTTGTGAAGGATAGTATTTTAAACATATGTTTATTAATTAGATGAAAATTTAATTAATAAAATAATTGTACTTGGGGAGGGGTGAATCTGGTGCTTTAATAACAAATTTGCAATATTTGGTATCAGTCATGTCAGGTTTAACCCTAAATCTCCTTGGTTAGTAGTATCCAGTCTTTTTCTTAATTTTTATTTTGGACATAGGCAACTAACTGCACTGAAACTCCTCATTAGAAAAAGCAATTAAAAACTTTCTCACGATATTCCATTATTCGGAATAAATAACAAGTATGTCTTTTGAAAGTCAAAATTGCTGGCATTCATTTCTAAACTTTACTTAAAGATCTTTGTTAGTGCCCATTCCTATCAGTTCCTCTTGTGATATATTTGTTATTTTTTCAATGAGACCATATGAATTCTTTACCTACTGTGGTCAATTTGACTATTACCATAGTCAAAGCACTCTCAAACATAGTTCCAAAATTTTATTAGAGGGCATTTAAATGTTGAACGTAGGTTAAAACATCATTTTCCTGGCAGATTGACTGTGACAAATTAAGGAACTTGAAAAATTCGCGTCATCCAATATTATAGTTCTTTTGCTTAATCTTGGCAATTAACACTGAAAGGATGAACCTTGTTTTAATAAAACTTATGCTGTTACCTTGTAACTACACATAAACCTCATTTACTAAATAAATCTATTATAAATAGGTAAAATCTGGTTTTCACACTTAATTTTCTTTAAAAATTAAGGCTACACAGTTGCCCTTTTTCAAAAAAAAATTTTGGAGACAGTAACAGTAAAAATAATTTGTTTTATATTCAGATTATATATTAAGTGGATTCTGAAAGAGTAAAAATTCAGTTTGAAAATGCATTATTTTACAATTTTAAAAAATTAAGAATTTCCTAAGTTTTTCTAAACTTATAAAATGCTTAGTTTTTAAACTTTTAAGTGATTTATGCTTCTTTGATTATTGCAAAAAAAAAAGTTTGTATTTCAAAATCTGTTCCCTTGTTGATTTTTAGTAATTATTTTTCTTGCTAAACCTGGTAAAAACATGAAAATTTTTAGCCTTAGGGATTTGAAAACACTTATATCTTCAAAATTAACTGAGAAAAATGCATTTTTAAAGTTTGTAAAGGGATAAATCAAAAACTTAAATGCTCGAAAAGCTCTAATTTTTTAATATGCTATTTTCTAATATATGTTGTACATCAAAACACAACTTAATTAAATATGACTAAAAATAATTTTTTCATTCAAAATATATTTTTGCATAATATTGATAGCATTTGGTTTGACGACAGATTATTCAGCTAAATTTTAAGCTAATATTTTCCCAAAAGTTTTGAATCAAAGCATTTATGTACAAAATAATAATGATTCTAACTTAAACTATAAATTGTCAGGTTTGTATATAAAATTTAATTTTTTTCTGTTTTAAATTGGGGCAGTTTAGGAAGTCTTAGCTCTTGTCGTACGACTTTAAAACACTAAAATATAGTACTGCAATATGTTTATTGTAATGTAATTTGGCACATCATGGAATATTCAGTTTTATCTGCAATGCTTGAATTCAGAATACTTGTATTCGGAAGTATAATTGCAATATCAGCCGAGGGTTGATTTTTAGATCCATCATTTTCAGTAGTATTCCATCTCTTTGAAATATTGTTTGCCATAGTAACCTGAGAACGCTTTGGCCACACACACATGGCGTTTTCTTAATAGGAACAAGTTAATGATAAAACTTCTTAGTTATATCAACTATTTTTTAAAACAGAAATTTGTCTTGAAATCAACCTTAATTAACTAACTATGAGAACTCAAAGTACTTCAAACATAATCAATCAGAAATGATTTTAATATTAAAAATTGAAGTTAATAACCATTTCACTCTGAAAAAGTTGATTGTGTTAAAAAAAAATATATATTGTTAATTATTTCAATTTAAGAATGGAAAAATGCTTTAAAATGAAAATGAAACCAAAACCTAGGGTCAGAAAACTTCAAATATCTTAAAAACTAATTTGTTAAAAGATCTGAAATTTGGTAACAAGCGTCTCAATGATATAGGCCACAAGAAAGCAACAAAAAAAAAAAAAAATTGTCGTTAAGTATAAAATTTGTTGCCTTTAAGTCACCATCTGGTTTAATGAGGGCCACTATTGCAGACCCCCATTTACACCTCACGGACCCCAAATTATTTTTTCTCTGACGTGGACTTATTACACGCCATCATAGACCCATGGGGGTCGATATAGACCACTTTGAGAATAATTTTTATAAACGAAGGAGGGAATTAAATTTTGAGAATATTTTAGTCTCATAATTGTGAAGCGAATCACTCTATTTTTAACTGTTTAAGGTAGGGATACTCAACCTTTCGGCCGCATTTAGCCCACCAGACCTTTCTGAGTGGCCCGTTGCACTAACAAATTCAATAAGAACAATGCATTAAAAAAATTAGCGAGAAATTCTATAAATCAAGCAATCACATATTGCTATCGATGTCATGCTGGTACGAATTAAGCGCGCGAGATAACTTTTTTTTCTTTTTTAAATTGTAACGGTAAGTGGTAAATAACAGTGGAGTGGCGACCAATTTATGGTTGAAAATAATTTTAAATTAACCCTCATGCCTTCCAAGCGATGAACATCTAAAGAATATATGTTGTTTCAAAATGATTGGGATCTTGACTATTTCGTAGTGAGGAAAACAAAAAAACGCTGATCAACAATTTGTTTTATTTGTCGTGGAAAAGTTGTATACTCATGTCCAAATTAAGGTCACAAATATGCTTTTCGTCAAAATTTTAAAATGCCTCCAGTAAAACTAGTAGAATTTGCATTTTAATATATTTTGAAGAACGGGTACTACAATATCAACCTTCAGTTTAGGAAGAAATGTCGTTTAGTGTTATTTTTTGCAGAACACACACTACAGGATTGTGAGACCGTTCGAGCATAAGGGAATTTTGCCTCCACTTTTGTGAACATTGCATTGTGTGACTTCTCATAATCGTTTAAATGATTTCTTGAGATGGAGAGCAATTGGCAGACATGAAGATGGCCAGTCTCAAGCGGAAGTGGTTTGATGATTACAAATGTCTGCGAAAGTGGTCTTTCGGTTATGGAATCGATTCCAAACAAGTGGTACTGTCACCAGGAGGATCGGCCAAGGTCATCACAGACCATCGACATCTGCACAGGATCGCTATTTGGCACTAAGCACTCGATGACACAGGCAAACAGCTCCTCAGCTTGCTCGTGACCTTGCTGCTGTGTGTAGAAGAAAAAATTCGAGGAAAACAATCAACAGCCGTCTTGCAAAGACTGTCCTTTATGCCCGGCGTCCACTCTGGCGCTACCCTTTGACTGCATCCAGCAGAAAAGACCGGATATCGTGAAGCTGAAAACATCAGTCGTGGACATCAAGAGAATGGGGGCGTGTTCTTTTCAGTGATGAGTTGAAATGTACCAGACAAAATGATTCTCGTCGAGTCTTCACTGGGAGAGGAAACGTGAAGCCCGCTTTCATCCCTCATACAGAACAAATACGACAGATTAACGTCGCACTGTTCATCTACACGAGGGCTTTCGGCGACGGACCACGTAATTTTGAACCATGGTCATCATGGACGACATCTGAGCTGGCATCCCCCTCCAGATTTGGTGGCAAAGGAATCCTTGTGTGTGGTAGCATATTGTTGGGCAGTCATTCACCACTGTACGTTTTCGATGTGGGTACAATCAACCCACAGCTCTATAGGGATGACATCCTGGAAGCTTATGTGAGGTTTTTCTCGGTGCTATGGGCCCGGACTACATTTTTATGAGCGATAATGCCTGTTCTACACAGAACTCACATTGTTGATGAATTTCATAAAGGAGTGGATATATGCCGTATGGATTGACCCTCGAGGTCTCTGGATCATAATGTTATTGAATATGTTTGGGATGGTCTAGCAAAAGCCATTTTTGAGTATAGCTCCCCCTTCCAAGATCCCCCAGGAATTAAAAGTCCCTCTTTTGGAAAAATGTGCTTTGTTGCCACAAATAATTATTAGCACCCTCATAAATAGTATAACAGCTCGTTTTGAGGATTGTATAGCAATTCACAGTGCTCACACTCCAAATTAGACAGAATTTGCCCGAGGTAAATGCTTTATCACTGATTCATGATTTTGTACTTTTTGATATATGACTTGTGTCTTAATTCACTATTAAAATCTTTTCCATATTGTTATGTTACTGTATTCTCCCTTTCTGACACTATAATAAGCGTCTGTGCCAAACTTCATTGCAATACAGTAAATAGTTTATCAGTTTCAACAAATTTTATATTTGTGACCTTAATTTTGGAACATGAGTGTATTCAAAAAATTAATTTTTAGCCCGTCACTGCACCTTTAAACACAAATCTTTCAACGGCTCTTTTTTTTTTGAGGATCTCTCAAGACGGAGATAAATTAGCTTTCTTAAAAAAAAAAAACATTTGTAACAGCAACAAAATATTTGAGGGGACTTGGGAGGTGAAAGGAAATGGAAATTCCCCCATAACTGGGTAAAAAATGCATAAAACCTATTTTTTGAGTTTAATTTAATATAGTTTTAAAATAAGATCCGAAGTTATGAGTTTTAATATTGTGAGCAATTTTTCGCATCTGAAATGACCTTGATCTTATAGCGCGCCCCCCCCCCCCACCCATTGATCCTCATATTACAGACCGCGTGAAATAGTTGTCCTATGCATGGGGCCCGTCGGAAAAAAGGTTGAGTACCACTGGTTTAAAGTATCCGACTACAATCAAAACACAAAGTTAGTTTCTTTTTAAAGCTTATTTTCACAGTTTCTTCCCTGTATAAATTTAAAATCAATTTTTTGTTGTATTTGGTTGGCAGTAATTTTAGACTCACAATTCGGCGCTTGCGGTTGGAAAACTTTTTGGATTTAGAAATAATATTAAAGTTTTGCAGAATTTTCAACATATTAAAAAATTGTAAAAGTCCAGTTGAACATAAATGTTCCTGAAATTATTTGGGTTCTGCTTCAAGTATGGAACCGGTTGTTGCGTATAGGATATTAAGCATTCTTGTATCACAATGTCTTGGAAATATGCTGATTTCTTATGGTGACGGTGATTTCCAAGGGTAACTTGCGGTTGAAGATGTTTATGGATTTGGTGTCTCCAAATACACTGCTGGCCACCGTAAATGCAACACCAAGAAAGACAAGAGATAGCACAAAAAATTTATTTTGTAGATAACATTTTGACCAAGTATCAAATGATTAAATTTATAGACTTCTGTGAAATGTGGTTCCTGCCAGAATCAGTAGCCAGAGTAGCCGCCATTGTTGGAGATCACCGATTCCACACGCCTCGGTATCGATTCAAAGAGACTTTGGATGGGTTCTTGGGGTATAGCAGATCAAGTAGCTTCTACACGTCGCCAAAGTTGGTCTGGTGTGGCAGCTGGGGGTGAAATCTGGGTCAATCGTTGAGCAACCATGGACCACATGTTTTGTATCGGTGAAAGATCCGGAGAGAGAGCCGGCCAGGGAAGCCATTCAATCTGGTGATTGACGAAGAACCTTTGGACAATGCGTGCCGCGTGTGGTCGTGCATTACCCTGTTGAAATATGGCTGTGGCCAAGCCCTGAAAGTAAGGAAGGACAACTGACTCCAACACCTCGGAGATGTAGCGCTGGCTGTTTAAAGTACCGTCAATGCGTACTAGAGGAGTGCGAGAGTGATATCCAATACCGCCCCATACCATAATACCCGGTGCAGAACCAGTGTGGCGGTGCGGTGTTCAGCATCCTCTCTCCACGGTGTCTCCAGACTCAAATCCGCCCATCGTGGTGTTGCAGATAGATGCGTCATTCGTCAGTAAAGACAACTTCATTCCCTTCTGCCGCCCACATCCTTCTTTTATCGCACCATTGGCGGCGGAGACGTCTGTTGTTCTGCGTCAAGGGTAGACCAAGAAATGAACATCTTGCGCACAGACCATTCTGCTGTAAACGGCGTCGAATGTTACGCGCATACACTGAATGATGCGTTACAGACTCAATGTGCTGCGCTATGGTTCGTGATGTGACTGAGCGATCTGTCACTGCCCTGCGCACAATTTGCCTGTCCTCACGTGAAGTGGTGCATTGTGGTAGATGCGATCGACCACTTCGGTCCGTCGTACTCTCCTGCATCCAACAGTGACATATCCGCATTACAGTTGTTTGGTTTCGTCCAACACGACTACCGATTTTCCTGAAAGATAATCCACAATATCGGTAGGCCACTATCCTTCCTCTGTCGAACTCGGATACTTGATCAAAAGCTGATCGCGGTTTTCCTCGAGACATTGTGACGGGCTCACGCGTCTTTTCTGTAACATAACCTCTGGGTTCTTTGACGGCCAAGATTAGTGGCAAATCTTTTCCAACCCAAATCCAAGAAGTGAAATGCAGTGTAGATGCAAATAAGATAGTCTTTAAAAGAACAGAAGTTTTAGTAAGCGATGGCAATTTAGAGAAACTTTTGTTTGGAAAAGATAGAAGTGTAGTGTCACGGCCTACCCAAGATTCACGGATATCTAGCCATTACTACAAGGTGCATACTATTGCACGCGAGCCCAACAGCCTATCTGAAGGTGATTGAACCGTTGCGGAATTCAAGGTAGGACAGATTATTTGAAATCAGTATTCATAATATTATTAGGATTGAAAGTAGGTGGATAATATAATTATTTAGATAAGTGATCCAATTGCGCGATTTACTTAGCTACGGCTACGTATTTTGGTTTATTCTCACTTAATATAAGTTTGTTCAATATATTAGAAATTTAAGTTAAACTCTTAATAAAGTCATATTAAGAAATCTAAAATGTCGATTCATTTCGAGAACCCCACACCTCTAATTCACGCTGAAAACCCAAGATATGGTCGACAAAGATCGACCATATCGCAACATAACTCATAATTTTTTGAAAAAACCACAAGTAAAACACAATGGCTGAACTTGAAATCGTCGAAATCTCAAGGCCTTAAATAGAGCTTTGAGGTGGCGCCGCAGGCGCGTGTGATGTGTGTCTGCGCTTAAATTCTAATCATTTGCATATCTAATGCATGTTGTAAATTTCATATTATTTGCATGCTTCCTTCAGGGTGTTGCATTTACGGTGGCCAGCAGTGTATTATATCAAATGACACATCCAAAAAAAAGTGAGTAACCGGCTTCGAAATTTTTTTTTTAAAAAAACTAATGAATTCTTTAATAGACATAATTCCAAACTGCTTAGTTGTAATGTAAGTTCTGATATAAGAAATTGAGATTGTGTCTGCAATATTTTTCAAAAAATGGTAGTCTTTTACACATGTTGTTCAAAATTAGTCCAGAGCTTTAACACTTTTTGTGCATTAGATATTTTCCTGCATCAATAAAAAAAGTTTGTAGGAGAGTTTTAAGGCTCTTAAACATTTAGACACCAAAAGGTTATTCGTTTATCGAGCAAGTAAGAGATTGTCTGAGACCAACAGCGTTTCGGATCGTGGTAGTACGCTCCCGGTAAGAATAACCACTCTCGTCAAAGTAATCAGGGAGAAAAAATTCGTCCAAATTCTTGTCGAAAGAAAGCTTTTCTTGTTAAACAGATGAACATGTCAAAAAGAACAATGTGTCACTTAGTAAGCGAAGACCTTAGACTAAGAGGTTATGTAAGAGCAACTGGCCATTTTCTTGCAAAATAAAGTGCCAAAGGTACCTTAAGGTATCCGACTACATTCGGAACCGTGACTTTTCAAATGCATATAAATGGATAATATTTATAATATTTAGTGTCACTTATAGATTAGAAAATGTATATAAAATTGTTGTAAAAATAGTATTACAAAGAAAAATTATTTAAGTACAATATTTTGACAAAAAATGAACTTAGAATGACCCATTTTCAAAATATTCTCCTTTTGTGAAAAATGCTTCAATAATAATAATATTTTGCCTGTATATAACTCAGACCTCTATACAGAGGCTCAACAAGAATTTTTGAAATATATAATTTAGAAGTGGGTTTATCCATGTTTTACGACAACAGAGGGGAGAAATTTTAAGAAAAAAACGCCGATAATTATTTCAATGGGTTGTAACTCTGAAAATAATGTGAATTTTTCAAAAATCATTGTTGAGCCTCTGTACAAAGGTCTGAGCTATATACAGGCAAAATATTATTATAATAGAAGCATTTTTAACAAAAGGAGAACATTTTGAAAAAAGGTTATTCTAAGTTATTTTTTTGCCGAAATAGTGTATTTAAATAATTTTTTTGTCAAAGTGTCCTTAAAACAATTTTATACATGTATTCTAATCTAAATGACACTAAATATCATGAAAATTATCCATTTATGCGCCTTTTTGAAATCACGGTTCCGAACGTACCTATAGGTATGATTTTATAAAATCATGATTTTTTTAAAAAATTGACATTTTTTTTAATGATTTTGTTTTATAGGTTATCTTACTAGCTTTATAAAAATACCAATTTCTTTTTTTT